>UELV01176784.1:38473-67765 GCA_900490015.1 Megastigmus stigmatizans | reverse complement strand
CAGTCGCATTTCGATGCACCTTTCAATCGTGGAACACGGGAGTTTAGTATATATGGCTGCAGGTTGTTGCGGTATAAAAAGTATGAATGGAAATTTTGGTTGCTTTAGTGATCCGGTGGTGTTGCAAATCGTTGCCCTTTTATCCTAGTTTTATTTTGGTCAGGTGTACCATTGCTTGAACTAAATGTCAGAAATAAAGATGCTGTTGAAATTCACAATAATACCCGCAATGAAGGGTAAATCGCGAACATTCTATTCTTACTGTGACAAAGGATGAATTAAATTTCATCAAATTAACCGAATCATCTAGTTGCAATAATCGACGTCTATTCGCACTGCGTTATCCTCGTAAATTAGTAATTATGTGACATACGAAACTTCTCAAGTTTCTTTATTCAAAGCTTTTCGTAAGATATTTTATGAACTAGTGAGATAACTGATAAATAGCAAGGCAAAAGTTGGTCAAACATTTATATTTAAAATGCACCGTTCAATTTTCTAAATATATATCAATCCAATTTTCGTAAATTTCTAACTTTTTCTGCTTTTACGCATAGTTATTTAAAAAATGTATGTGAAAAATTAGAATAATTTAGTGCAGTAATTAATGTTATCTCTGAAAGTGGGTCAGTAATGGAGAAATATAGTTTGTAAAATAAACAAAGATATAATAGTTGTACAATTTTTCCAGATAATGTAATGAAATGTAGGTATGCAAAGCATATAACAAGGCGCAAAAAAAAAGTAAAATCTACAGATAATTGTGCCACTGTTACTTCTTTTTAAAAACTTTATCAACCATAAATTATTACGAATGGCGTTTACCGCCTGCAAAAATATTATTGATACTATTAACTATAATAACTAAGTAGTTAATCCAATTTTTTTTTGGATCAACATATAAAGTAGCAAAATCACAACTTATTACTCTAATCGAAATCGAAATCGAACTTTCACCCGTCAAATCGCTAATTTACATTGATATAAAACTTACTCAATTTCCATTCAAAAAATGATCCGCGTAAGCCAGGAATTCGTGTATTTCTCGATCGGTAAGAAGCAGTTAGCGATTTCTTAGCTCTAGCCATTGCTTGATGTACTGCTGCTGTCATCTGGAGAGCAAGTGCTCAACCCTATTATTAGAGAATAGTCGGTCGAATGGTGGTGTTTCATCGTGTGAGTCGTGACACCTAATAACTCATAATTATAAGTTGTACTAGAGCTGGTTGTCCTCACCGCAACTAATCAGATGAAATTCAAATTTGAATTTGAATATCGATTTAGGTTTGGCTTGTTCTTTTGCTTTAGGAGCTGATTGTCAATGAGTCTGTTTCTGTGAAATGATTTGCATCTCGATGATATAAATTGAATAATGCTGACTGCAAAACAGTTTTGAACAATGTCCCATTTCAAGATTATATAAATTAAAATCCAATTGAAATTGAGCATTAATCTATTAATTGAAGTAGTACAAAAATAAGTTTTAAGATTATAAATAGCGAGATAAAATAAATATGATAAGAATTTCATTTACTCTGAATTTTAATAGCAGTATTTCAATATCTCTATATTTTACAAATTGATAGTTATTCAAGGGCCTACATAAAATGGTTCTCAACTTTAAAAATGTAGAAATATTAAAAATTAAGCACAAGAAAAAAAAGTAATAAAATAAATCTTTTTATTTCAAATATTGATTAAATCCAAGAAAAGTATACTTTGTTTTTAGGACAGCTATAAAAAGTCATTATTGCGTTCGTATAACTGAACATGCTAGTGAACAAGTAGCGTAGGCGCCTGCACAGAGGCAACCGGTAATTTGAACAACTTAAAGTTTTTATTACAGTTTCTTCAGCCGATTCAATTTAATCAAGGTTTTAAAAGTATGTACCCATAAAAATAGTTAATGAGAAAGAAAAAGACAAAATGAAAAATCATCACATAGCATTTGTTCTTGATATTCTTAAAGTTCTTTTATTCAAGTAGTTTCAAATGAGGTTAGAAAAAAATGTAACTAAAATCTTTGCTTCAAAACTGCTGATTAATTAAATTGATAAAAATTGATAATCAGACGTATAAAATAGGTTTCTTAAGTTTCTTAAAAGTTACAATTTTCGATTTCAAATAAAACATTTGTACTCGACAGATAATTCAAGTATAGTACAAAATCAGTAAGACACTTCTGCTCAAGTAGATTGATGACAAGTACGTCTAGACACTCATTACTTTGAGTGATCGCTAATCTTAACTCGTTTCATTCCGAATGGCCATTTTTTCTTCTCAACATTTGACACTCTCACTTTTAATGTAAATATCCCGTAAAAAATTCCATATATAGCGTTTCCGATAGCCCAAAGTCTCATCTTTCAAACGCTGTCACTTTAAATTGTTATATGAGTTGATGTGAAAAAGTTATAGCTTATTTTTCGAAGAAAGTGCGTGATTTTTTGGGATTTAAAAAAAAACTAGTTGTTTCAGTCCGAAATAGTTTTTCCCGCTAGTTGACAAAATTGATAGAATGTGGCATAAATATCTACCCTTTAGAACCTCGTCGGAATTTTTCAATCTCATTCATTAGAACTCGAGATATTGCACTTCAAGTGTTGGAAATATAGTGTCAAATACTTAAGATATCGACCATTTTGAATTTTTGCAATATACTTTGAGAAAATTTTTTTCGATAAATTTAACTAATGACAGTATAAAGCTTATCTCTTCGGCTTTAATGGATTTTAACTTTATAGAACTCATTTTGTTCCCGAAAGAGTCTTCTATTAAAGTTGTGCTATAATATTAAAGTTATACCTATATTGAGGTACAATCTTTACAAAAGTGTAGGTTGCAATTTGTTTTCTTTTTATATTTATATGAGTTATATACTATTCATTTGTTTTAGTATTTTATGGTACATAATTTTAATATATTTTATTAAAAATCATGCTATTAACAATGAGTTATTTATTATTTTTTTCATAAAATTGATATATATCCAAATTCATTTAATTCCAACATTGATTTTGTAAAAGACGCAACCTATTTTGCAATCAATTATGATCTTTCGAAAACGCTTAAATACTTGCAAAAAAGTTTCAGTTGAATAGTATTTACACTTATATTTTTATATAGCAATTGGAATAATATTTTTACAACTCTTTTTTCAGGTGCCTATAGCGACCTAACTTTATATGATTTATAAAATATATCGTATTTTTTAAGCGGGATCCTCAAACTTATTTATGTTCTATATAATTTATGAATAAATTAATATTAACATAATTTTAAAACTTATGTTTTTATGAATAACCCAATAATTGGGGAAGAAATTTGCATTACAATTACATACTACTTTCGCTCAATTTGTAATAATTTAACTTATTATAACCAAAGCGCTTTTCTTTATCGTATTGTAAGTGTCTGGCAAATTTTCAGCTATTTATAAAATTAAAAGCACCAAAAGAATAAAAACAGAAAAACTCACATATCTTTAAAACTTATTAACCAAACGGTTTTAAAAATATACAGCTTTCAAGATACAAACATTCTATTTATGTATAAAATGTTGGAAAGATTAGAACCATTATACTCCTGTTGCCAATTGCCATTAAAAAAATATTTTATCCACAATATAATTTAGTCTCAAAAAATAATAGATCTATAAATGCTTCAAAAATTAGTAAACTCATACCAATACTATTCTTAACAAGTGAGTAAGCTTTCATAAGGATTTATACAGATATTGAAAAGAAATAACCTAAATTTGAAAATAGTAGATTACGCCACTAGGGAGGAAAAAGCTTGACCTCGCCTTCGGTTCGGGTGTCAATTTATACGAGTTCTCGGCTGGCCAATTTCCCCTCCGAGTAGCGTCTACTATTTTTTCTCATACCAGTATCGAAAATGCACATTTCTTTAAATCGATCCATATGTATAATATATGTCATAGTTAAATAAGCTTTGTATCAACCTTGATATACTTAAATAGAACATAAAAAATCGAAAACCATTACAATTTTTAATGAAGTACAATTTTTTACGTAATTTATACATAGAAATTTTAATAACATTTCTTACGGATGCAAACTATTTGGCAAAAACTCATTTTTAGTACGGATTGATAAAATCAATTTGTGACTACGCGAAAGGCAAAGGGTATAGCAAAAGAAAAATGAAAAGAAAACGTTACTCTAACCCATTTATAAAACTAATCAAATTTGGAGGGTATCAATTTGCCTGTTGACAAAATTTTTACAAGCTACAACGTCACTTGGAAAAAAAGGAATTCTATTTTTCAAAATGCAATATTTCATATTACCTATAGAGAAAGTTCACATGCACCTCTCAGCTAAATCTTCACTCTCACGTCGTCTGATTATATTCTCCCTCGTTATCGTGGCAATCGTATAAACACGTTCATTGCGTATACGTAAAGGAAATTTCACCTACTCGAGATTTGCATTTTCCTCTGGAGAAAAGCAATATATGCGCTTGCAAGGAGAAATGCTTTGTAATAGACTTTAATCTCGAGCTTTGTGACATAACAATTATACCTACGCGGCAGAATTTAAAGTTGTTGGGCCATCAATGGAATGCGTCTTGAATTATTCAGCCCACGTCCAGCGTTGCATGATAACACAACTGTATTATACATTTTTTCTTTCTTCTCGCTCCTTCATTAAGAATGTTCATTTGCTTTGCTCTCTAATTAATAAATTTTAAATGACTGTACAAAAAAGAAAATTTTAAATTAATATAATTATAACAGCTGTGTTATATAATTTATTAAATTAATATAATTATAACAGACATTTCAAATGAATTTCACTTGACCGGTAATGAAGTTTTATTTTCTTAAATCATAATACGAATACACGAAAATGAAGTCAATCCCTGGTAGAAAATTAACAAGTTAGGTTGGTCAACGTGCTAATTCAAAGGCAATGATTTGTGTCTATAATTAATTGAACAATATACTTTCAAATGTTCTGTATAACGAAATTATATTATTTAGTTTTGAATTAGCTTTCAATTGTACAGTGTTTAGCTTTTATGCAGGCCCCAGAACTAGAGATAATAGTGAAAATTCAGTATATTTAAATAATCTATCTAAAAACTGACTAGAAACTTCTTAACATTTCTACCGAGGTACTTAAATAATAATCATAGTCTATTCTTATTGTTTTATTTAGTAGCTTAAAATGCTTTGTAAAGCAATATTTTCACAGCAAGTTCCATACTAACGGAGTAGAGGATGCCAACGCATGTCCCCGATAAATATCAATAGGGAACACATAAAGCTACTACAAACACGAAGAATTTATATGCAAACTTAAAGATTGCCATACTATTTTTCCCGCGTACAAGTGGGGAAACATTTTTTGTAAGTAATTCTTTGCAGTTTTTACTACTAATTGTCGCACGAAATCTTGATTTTTCCACTTATTTCAGTAAACTTCATCCTTATTATTTTCAATTATCCCCACTTAACTTCCCCAGGTTAATTTTTGTTTTTAAGTTTCATATTTTGACAAGTTTCACGTTTTAAGCAAAAACACCGTTTATGGACATTCCCCTGCGTTTCTCTGCTTCCTACGACTTCGTTGACATGCATACTCCTCTCATTGCAAGTTTTCATGGATATTTTACAGTAGAGTAGGTATACCATATATTAATAATTACGTTAATAAAGTGCCATCTTCAGAATAGCCCTGAAAAACCTAATATTAATACTCAGACCATAAAAAATCAATTAAACAAGATTAATCCTATTGTCTTCACGAGAAAAAACTTGATTGAAAATGAACTTGATTGAAAGCTTGACATATTCTTCTACTTTCATACAGTGCCCACTTGGGTAGTAGAACGAGATGTCTTGTCCTAAATATACAGAGTTACTATAATATATATATATATATATATATATGCCTTTAAGTCCGTTAAGAATAGCATGAGTACTATCTATTTCAAGTAAGAGAGTTATTTTATTTTATTGGTAATTCCGCATTTCATGTCTTTACCAGCGTGATATACAGTAATGATTAACCAAACAATGTCTGAATTTATTTTAACTTGCAACTCAATTGCGTATTTAAAATATACTTAAATTTCAAAAGTTCATTGATAACTAATTATGTTGTCAATCAATGTTGTCAATGAGACATTCTCTATTGGCAAAAGAGATGCCAGAGGCTTAATATCCAAATATCATAACGTTTATATTATATTAGATTTTTTAATGGGCAATTTCAACATAAACGAATCAGAAACAGGTGATTTTTACGTACTAGATTAAGTTCGCTAAGATTAATTTTGTTCAAACTATAAAATAAATTGCCTATAATGAAAATCTATGTATTGTTTAATACAGAGAATCGAAACTATATAAATTGGTTAAAAATTGCCCTTCTATCTATTATTACACGAATCCGGTCTTAAAAACAACTTTATGTTTATATTGCAAAGGTTACCGACATTAAAAAAAGGGAACCTTTGAAAAGGTAGATCAGCATAGCGCAATACCAGGCTAAATTTCCTGAAAACGCTGTACAGACGAGAAAACCAATCGAGCTGTAGGATGTATGTCGTTTCTTTCTCCGGCTAGTCGCGGTGAACGCGCGGAGACGCGACTAATTACGTTAACAGGCAACGTCCTCCTCGTTCTCGCTCTCCTCTTCCATAGATTATGATGTCACTATCGTTACAAGATATACATATAAGCTCAGCTTGAATTCGGTGTGTACAGCCTATCGACGGTGAAATATATATTCGAGTTCAAGACCCAACGCGTACAATTTGCTTTGTATATTGGATGGAATTTTTTATGGTTTGTACGTTTGATGCGCAGGGAGCAAACTTTTCTACACCACATTTCATGCTTTTCTTGGAGTTTGTTAATTTGTAGATTTGCTTAGGAAGTGAAGGTATATGATTGAAAATGTACGGTTAAAAAGAAGAATAGCAGTGACACAAATAACAACGTATGTATGTGTCCAAAAATTGACATTTATACAAGGACATGTGTACTATCATGTTTCCATTATACCAACTTGGCTATTTAACGAAATTTATATAGAGACAAAGATTAATTTTTGGAAAAAAAAGTCTGTATTAGTACGACGGTAATAATGCAAACATAATCTGACTCCAGTTTCTCCTTTAGTTTAGAATATTTCATTCGTAATTCACAGAAATTTTTCTTCTCCCGAATTTTCGATACCAAAAATATCTGAGAGTTGTAGATGGAATTTTATTACTCTCTCAACTCTAATCACATAATCTGTATATCATTGCCGAGGTAACTAACAGCGGTATTTTTCAAAAATAAATCACTATCTTTAGACATTTCATATTCTTAAACAGTTTTTAATAGTTTATAATTTCTGTTCATATTGCACGAATAGAGATAGTCAGAATGTTATTTCTCATCTTTCCCAAATATCCGAAAATGACCTTTCTCCTTTGCTAAAAATTTGATTTATCTTTGCCAGTTAGGAAGACATAATTAATTAAGCCAATTAAGCGCTTGACCGAAACATCCTCGACTGCTCTTTCGCAAGTCAAAGGGCCGCAACTCTTCGCGTTATCTTGTTTATCAAAAACTTGGCCTTGTTAGTGCTAGATTGATTCTTCCCAATACTTACAATTGCTTTATCCCCAATTTCTGTTGTTTAGACACTTATGAAAAACCGATATGTTTTTTCTACAGAGATTTTCCAACTGTTGTTAATACTTTTAGTAATCTATTAAGGTGGGTTCTAATTATTTTGTCACTGATGTTCTTTCTGTAAATCAAATTTGTTTCAATTGTAGACTGGAAAATCTGCTTGAGGGTGTGCTGTAGTCGTTCGCAATTTACATCGATTCTTATCTTCAAAATATTAGGACAAAAATCTCTATGAATTGTGGATGGAATTTCATGAAACTTGAACCACGTAATGCTTACATCATTACCGAGACGGTAACAGAGAGTTTCTTCCCAAAAATAAATCTCTATCTTTATATATTTCGTTGAATGCAAGAAATGGTAAGGTAGGGATCTTTCCAATTATAGTACATTCTCTTAAGTATATTCCAAATAAGTCTCTAATGCACAACTGTTTCAAATACTTAGAATTAATGATACGTTGAATCATGGACTCTTGTAGTTATCAAAAAGCAGCATAATTAAATGCAAAATGGCAATGTTTCAAATCGTGATTTATCTTGAGAATGGTGAAATAAACATGAAATTCATGATAATGAGTGCAGATATCGTGAGTTAGAGAATAATTTTGTTCGATATTTATGTTTAAGTAAAGTTTTCGACTTTTTAATTTTTAATATTTTTCCATAACTTTCTTCCAGCTTTTATTAATCACAGACAATTAGGTGATTCAACAATGTAATACTCAAGCGACGTAATGTGATATTTTCGTAATTTTAAAGGTGAGTGATTTTGTACATCGGTTTTATATATGTATATATATATATATATATATTTATTGACTTTGTTTTTGAATTTTTTATCAATAATTACAATTAGCCTGAAGATGAAGGTGTAATGTATGCTAGACCTTCGAAACGTCGCAATAAATTTGTATTACAATATTTCAAATTGTTTTCACTCGAATTGACGATCAATAAAGCCTGGTCATTTTATATTTAGTAGATCAAAAATCATCAAGCCAGATTTGAAAAAGAATACATCGCTCTTTCAGAATTGTACTACGCGATACGATAGCATTTATCGATTATGCAAACAATATAATTAGAATTATTTCATATCTTGTATTGCATTATTCTGTTTTAAAATTGAACTCATGTTCCAGCTCTTATACAAGCCAAATATTGGAGAAAAATACAATATCTGAATCCAATTTCTGATCGTCGAAAAAGTATAATTAAAATGGACTTTTTGGTTCATTGATTGAAAGTTTTTTGAATGGTCCGTTATGCGTTTCAATTTCTAATTATATGGGCTTCAAAGTAATAAATTGACATGAATCCTAAGAAATTAATGATTCGAAACAATGTCGGATGTTCTGCATCAGAAATGAATAATTGCAATATATATATATATATATATATATTGCAAATAAAATGGTCCTGAAATGCTAGCTACTTAAGCTACCACGACTATACATACTCCCTCGGCAAAAGAAGATCCGGCCGAAGTAAATGAAAACATCTCCCGTTGCTATATAGCCATCAATAATACAGCGTGGCAATCGCGCAATTATGCAATCTCGGCAATTTCTGGCATGAGCCTCCGAAGAGGCGAAAATCATAACGACTTATATTATCGCTCGACTCGCGCGCACATTGATTGGCATAAACAGATCGGGCCCGCGGCACATGCACACACACGAGACGCAAAACAGTCGATGCGAGATGTCCAGCTAAAAGTGCAGCCCACCGACGCGACATATCCCTGACCCGGAGTACGACTTATCTCTCTTTAGCTGCGATGAGATAAACACAAGAGCGCGCGCCGATCAACTTCAGCAAAATATTATTCACCAGCTCGATATTTTCTTGGTTTTCTTTTTTCTTCAATAACTTGCACGTATACGAGAGAATCTTTCTTTAGCTATGCTTACTTGGATTGTTGCTTCGATTGTTTTGTGCAACAATTAGGGGCTGCTTCAATTGTCTTGTGCAGGTAAAAGTGTAGCATGCGATTACACTTATATTATGAAAGGATGCAACGTACGAACAACATATCTATATTTGATGATGTCGGAAGAAGAAAAGGGATGTCGGTTTGCTCTAAAAATATAGAATACTTATTTTAATGATTACGAATATTCAAACCAAACACTATTACCTTACGTAAAAAATTATAATAAGTTATTTTTGTATATCAAACGTTTTTCCTTGAAAGCATATCAAATTTCTATAGTGAAAATGATTTTCACTTTTAAGGAAATACAAATATTTTAGGAAGTAAAAATACTTAGTCCAGTACGTGTATATATTAATATATGACTATAATAAAAAAAAGTAAATATATATACTTGCTTTAAGCAGAATTTTATTATTATGAATAACCCCTAAGTCGACTGGTGAATAATCTTATTCGCTAACAGAATTACTCATTTAAATGTACAATTTGATCGAAGCATTTGCGAGTTTTTATTAAATATCTTTTAATTAAAATATCTAGATTCATCTGTCTAGATCCAGCCAGAACCTGTTACCTGATTGTTCTTTCCTCATGCGATGATTTCTTTGTACATGTATATAGAGGAAACATTTTCAAATTATTACTAAGTTACTGTACAATTCTTTTTCGATCCTATACAATTTCCATCCTACATAAAACTTATTCATTCGCATACTGCACGATAAAAAGTGTTTTCCATTTGACGGCCGTATATGTGTAATTTGATAAGCGAACCTACGTTCCAACCGCGAAAGGAATATAATTATCAATCATAGCTGTAACATAATCTTGCGGACTGTATGTGGGTATACAAGCATTATATCGATGAATAGCGAGCGCTTGTAACGCGATTGGGTATACATATATAAAACGTCGGCTATGCACTTTGAATGCACGATGATTACGGATAATATTTTAGACGCGAACTGTTCTTTCTGAATAAAACTACTAGTCACTGTATATCAGTCACTCCGTTAAATGCTATTCATTGATTTCCTTTAGGTATTATACATATACACGCTCGACAAGTATGACAAACGATTGGCTGATCCAACTGACGACCCTTACAAAGAACCAAAGTTTTGCATATAAAAGCCTTTGTGAGCACCGTCGTTTATAGTGGATGTTTCACTATTGATATAGGAGCGAAATTCAATATTGAAGAAGATAATGTACTTAAGCGTTGATAGCTCTATGCAGCAATTTTACGACGACGTACCGTTACTTTTTTTCATATTATGAAGTCTTAAAGTAAGTCTTTTCTAAAGTACTATCGGTATATTTAAATTTTTATTTCAACTTGTGTATAATTTTTTTATCATAGTAATTTTTATCATTCATTTCAAAGTTTTATAATTTCTAAACTAACAAGGAAAGTCTAGAACCTGCGGGTCACAAGTATTTCTGAAACCTTATGGTTTATTTTGTTATTGCAATAATATATTTAGATTTCAATACATTTCGTTTTAGTTATAATCATTAATTCATTTCCCCGTGTTTTTAATGGAATTGGGTTTAAAAATTGTTATTTAAACTAATGTTTCAATGGTAATAAGTAAATATAATTTTTTTCTTTGAGAAAAAAAAACAGGAATGGAAATCATGCATTACTTTTATATGGTAAACTATGCTTACTAATATATCAATATAATGATTGATCCTAATCTTTTATCTTATTGTATTGCTAATTCTTTGATAAAATTATATCCAGGTTCTTTTGTAACATAATTTTCTAATTTCCTGATGACAATTGTATAAATTACCTTTGGACATATGGAACGGGGAAAAAATTGCCTTGCTTTCCGTATTCATTTAGCTTCATCGAGAGGTCATACTCGATCATTGCTTGAGCAATTTTAATCGATAAACATTTGATCTAAATAGTCTTTGAAAACTACAAGAAACTGCTGCAGTTTTAGAATGTTATCTGTGAGCTAAATATGTGCTATGATGACCAAGAGAAAAACTGAAACAAGACCGTGTTGTCTTGGTTATTTTCTCTTGCGGACAAAAGTGGAAAATTGTTTGTGAAAAGTATATTGCATAACGATATATGGAATGTGATATGAGAAACTGTTGAATGCACTAATTTTTAAGAACACAATTTATATATCGCCAAGAATTTATTGTAAATAGAAAGTTTAGCTTTGTATTAGATGCCAGCGGGTTTGTTGTTGACATGTTTGTGCCATGAGTAAAATTATTTCTTTTTCATTAGATAAAACATATTTAGCATTAAGTAAAACCTTAGGATTGAATGGAAAAAAAAATATTTCCCATTTAAGAAGCAAATCTTTACATCGTATCCTCCATAAAAAGAATTGATCAGAAAAATCTTTTAAAACTTTTTACTCCATACATTGACGGTATAAGAAAATAACTTATTTTATGAATAATTTCATAAAAAAAATTTTACAGTTCTGGTTGGTCTATAACTTTATTATATCCATCACATCTAATTTTTACGCTTTTCCCTAACAGCAAAAATGTGCTTCTCTATCGCTTAATATATATCTCCAAAAGAAAGAGCGACACATTCACCCCAGTAACCTAATGAAATTCGCACTCTCATAAAAATCGCGCATCCTTCGCCTATCCTCTAAGTCTCTAAGATATATCCTCGCGAGCTTACAAAACTAAACGGACGCCTCGGCGGCGAGAAAGACGTCGCTTCCCCCATATGTAACATGCGATACGCGTCGGAGCGCTTTTTCGCGTTATCGTGAATCTCTCTCTCTCTCTCTCTCTGTCTCTCTCTGTCTCTCTCTGTCTCTCTCTCTGTCTCTCTCTCTCTTTCTCTCTCTCTCTCCCGGAGCGAGCTTTTTCCTTGGTCGAGAGGGAGAATGAGAGAGAGAGAGAGAGAGATGTCAGCAGGCTGGTATAATATATATATATGTATAGGCGCGCGCGCAGGGCACGAGGCCACGACCCTGAGCTCGATCGCACTCATACACTCGTGCACACGTGGATGAATAAGGTGTGTGTGTGTGTGTGTGTGTGTGTGTGTGCATGTGTACGCGCGCGTGTGTGTGTGCAATGTGCTGTAAAAGAACTTTTCGAAGAGGAGATTTCGTGTGCAGTGCGCGCCAATAGTCGATGCCTGACTTATCGGTATCGACTTTTTTTCTTATTCCTTCTCTCTCTTTCTCTCTCGGCTCTCTTATTTAGGAGGGTATTTGTGGTCTTTCATGAACGCCAATGCTGCAGGCTTTTTATGGGGAATCGCGCGTCGTAATAGTTCCCAAGAGTCTATTGTATCGATTTTTAAAGGACTTTTATGATGCGGTATACAATTTTCTATTTACAAGATTTCATGCGTGATTTGAGGTGTCATATATTTTACGTAACTACACCATTTACGACGTTGCAATTTTAAATCTATACAGGTATGAAATCATTTTTCACTTTTGAGATATGTATATATATATTGTCTAAGGAAACATGATTTCTTATGTAATTTCAATAAGTTCAATAATTGTATTGAGCGGAATTCATTGTATATCATTTCAAATAAATGCTTCTTTATATTGCGAAAGTTCGGAGTTTATCGGAAACAGAGAACACACAACGAGTCAAAACACATCAGCAAATATATAAAGTGCAGAAGAAACACGGTCTCGAATAAGCGCGAGATTTTGGATTGACATAAATGAGCAACAAAGTTCATCCTCTATAATCATTAGATTTATATCCTCGCCGAAATCACGAGGAAACTCAGTTAGATGTACAATTAAAAACTCTCAATCTAAACGTATATAATGTAAAATTGCTGCTGCTAAGCGACAGAGACCGAGTGAAAGAGGAGGGGAAGCGCTGCAGTAGAGCGCAATTAACGCCTTCGTTTCCTCTAATTACTTCATCGGTGCACAGCTAATCGCCTGATTGATAGGCTCGACTTTCGTGAATCTAATATCTCCGATGAGATTGGCTTTTTAATTATTTAAAAACAACAAAATATATTTGCAAACCTCCTAATCCATTTCATTTTTTTCTTTATCACATATTTCGTTCTCCATTTCTCTTTTTCTCGCTCGTGTATATAATCTTTTTGCAAATACTACACGTTGGGGTTGGATCTCGCTCGCACCGCTCATTTGCTTTCCTGTTTATTTTAAGATTATAGATTTTCATTAATTATACGCGAGCCGTATAGGATGACGAAAAATTATTACATCGACCTATGCCGATTCTTTCAATGTAAAAAACCAACTTCTTGTAGCATCTAAATTGATTTAATAAATAATCACAGTTATTTCAAAATATTGTTTTGTTGGCTTTGAATTAGATTATTAACACCATTCAAATAAATTAATACCTTTTGTTTATCGAGAATCCTAATTATAGTTAAAACAGCAGTATAATTTACTATACATCATTAAATTAACAGATCACTTGTGTAAATGTATGTTATAAATGATAAGTATGTATAGTTATTGTAAGATGAAAGCTTTTACTGCGGCATGTTATAAATTATAAATAAATATTGTTTGCATGTACGATATGAATGTTGTTATTCCTTACAAAATACCATATGATAATTTTATGTAAGTATCGAATGAGCCGAGCAATTGATAGCGTAGAAGCAGGCTATATGCGTTACATGAATAGACGTATAACAGTTGATAAATCTTAACACACGAAAAGTCCGCTTCATTACTCGAACGTTCTACATTGACAATTGCTACACTAAATACGATGTATTAAAGTCTTTGAAAAGTTTTTGTAAAATTTTTACTATCTACACGTCCCAGTTGATATAACGTTTTTTGCATATTTTCCTTTTGCATAATTTAAATATATATCTTATAGTACGTACAGAACATTCCATTTAAATACAAGATAGAAATTATAATTTATTATTGGTAACGTGTTGATTTTAATAATTCGCCAGTTCTGTTGCAACGCTCTTGAACTCACTCGATTCTTTCGCAAAATACACAGTTGCATTCTCTATCGATTACAAAAGATATTTATAATAAATTAAAATCTATTTATAAAGAATTAAATTCATTATCGTACATCAATAGTTGATTGTTATTGCTTTAACCGATGGCAGAAAACTTTTAATTAACAGCGCAATAGCTTTGTGAAATTAAAAGAAAAACACAACGATAAATTGAAGCATTTTTTTTTCTCTGAGGAAAGCCACTGAAAACATTAGCTTCAATGCCAGATAAACAAATAGGGCGGTGTACACTTGCAGAACATCCATTCGAGTAAAATATAAAAGCAAACGCAAATATTTTCATTTCCTACACGCGTGTCCACTGATTAAAATCTACCCCCTCACGAATCTCGATATATCACCAGAGAAGATAAAATACAGGGTCTGAGAGGGAAAATGAAACGCAATGAACACATTTGAAGAAATGTCCTTTACTTTAAAGTTTCGATAACCAATCACGAATAAAGAGATCCGTATAATATTCTTCGACACTGCTGACTGATCCAATTTCGTTACATGTAATATGTATACATATAATGTAATACTAACACAAGACTGAATTGACTGAAGGCGTATACCATTTCAAAACGACTATGATTTCTTATACACGACAAGTCACAAGAGAGGTTTTTTTTCATCCCGCTTTTTATGATTGAAACCATTTGTGTTACTGAATATCATTTAAAATAATTTTTCCTATATTTTAGATAAAATTAGATTATTATTAAAATCTATCCTCGTCGAGTTGCGAAACTTTCCAACATTTTCAAAAATCCACCGTTATTTACACAATTATGCTTATTAAATCTCTCTCGGTATCTACGATCTACATTCATTTTCCTTAACTATAGGTTTAATTAATTCCTCTCTCCCACCTTGAATACGCGTCCCAATATTCACGACCACACACACTCGCCCTCAAACTCCCAGCTTTATACATTAGGTATTTAACAAACCGCCCACTTTGCGAAACGTTCGAAATGATCGCTTATCCCCCCTGGCCTACTCTCAGTCTCTCTCTCTCCCTCATCCCCGAAAAAAAAAGAAAGGGAAACGGCAGAGGCGAAAAAAAAACTATTCAACCACCCACAGGGGGAGGCTTTCTCTCTCTCTCTCTCTCTCTCCCTTGCACACTCGACACAGCTGGTCGTAATACTGCGGGTTCACACTTCCACGATCCGTCCACAGATCGCAGTATAGTCGCAGTGGCGGTGCACATAACCTCCACCCCCACTCTCGTCTGCTTCCTCTCTCTCTCACTCCCTCTCGCTCTAGACTGCGCAGCGAGAGGAAAGGGGGGGAGAGAGAGAGAGAGAGAGAGTGAGTCGGAGGAGAATCGGCCAGAGGCAGTGGCACTGCGCCGACGACTGCGACTCTAGTAGCTGCGACTTGGCCGACTGACTCTCGCCGTGCGTCGACTGATCCTCGTCGTCGTCGCCCCGCGCGCCGCCGTGTGTCGTTCTCTCTCTCACGGACTTGTGTGGTAGTGTCGCAGCAGTCAGTCGTCTCTCGACACTCGCGGCCGAGCCGTGCGAGAGCCCATATATACATATAGATATATACGCCACCTATACATATATGTATATATAAATTCGCTCCCTTATACACGACTGTATAGATATATATGTATACATATAGACATATTACCGAGAAGCGTGCATACGTGTGTACATAGCTCTCGTACGTATGATTATACGGTGAACGGGTGAAGGGAGTGGAGAAAATAGAGACGTGCACGTATACCTGCTGTAAAGGAGAAAAAGGAGAGAGTTCGAGCCTATACGGGTGGTGCAGTGTTAACGATATAATGCACCTCGCTGATAAACGATACACAAAAAAGTAAGGAACGGTGCGGCTAAGGTATAAAAAAAGGGGTGTAAAGGTTCGCGCGGGGGTGTTCAGGGGGAATCCCCGGTGAGTGTGATATCGTTTCTTTCCTTTTTTTTTTGTTTATCTCATCCGCGTACGTTCCTTCGGTTTATTCAATTTGCCGAGTATTATATACACGCAATCCGAGTCTACTGTGCACACACCTAAACTGTGAGGGATAAGGAAGGACTCTGCAGTTCGCTTCTGCTGCTGCTGCTACTGCTCTCGAGCCAGTCACATATACACGTACACACACGTATATAAAGATGGGCAGGCAGCGAGTATAAGTGGATATAGTAATTGCTCGGCGAAAAATCGTGGAGACAAAGAGAGAAGACGGCCCCCTCGGGCGAGAGAAAAAGTGTTTCCAGAGAGAGAGAGAGAGAGAGAGAGAGCGTAGAGCAACGTACAAGTGCGTGTGGGCTAAAAAAGAGGTTACGCCAAGTATCGTCTGCTAAAGCCTTCCCCAAGGACGCGGCGGGAGAGAGAGAGAGAGAGAGAGAGAGAGAGAGACAGAGACAGAGAGCCAGTTCCACATAGCCATATAGCAGACGAGCGACTGGCCGAAGCAGCCGAGGGCTGCCCGTGCAAAAGTATATAATTCCGAATTCCAGTGCTACCCGGCTAGGCCGACTGACATAGAGATAAGCTATAATTCTCCCCCTCTCTCTTCTTCTTCTTCTTCTTCTTCTTCACTGGAGGCTGGAGGAGACGCGGTCGAGGATTTCAGTCGAGGGGAGAATCGCAAGGGTAGCAAACTGTCGCCTTCAGCGGCGGCAACTGCTGCGGCAGCATCCAACGAGTTGCTCCAGCAACAGCAGCAGCAACAAAATCAGCAGGAGCAGCAACAGCAGACACGGGGAGTCAGTGAATTGTTGGATTTGCTGCGCCAGCGGATCGTAGCAAGGATGCCGCTGTTCAGCAGAAGGGATCCGAACAAGAAGCCGAAGAAGGATGCCAAGGATGACAAGTCGCCCTCCATCGAGGACAAGTACGTCCTCAAGGAGCAGCTTGGCACGTGAGTTAAACAGCAGACCCTCTCTCTATCTATCTATCTTACTAGCTGCCGCGCCTCTGTGTGTGCGCCTCTGCGCGCCCACGTGTGTGTGTGCGTGTGTGTGTGCGCCTGGGGGTGGTGCAGACCACTTGACTCCGAGATCCGCACACACACACACACACGCACAAAGCCCGCAGGCACCAGCACGTTATACGCACACGCGTGCGCACAAGAGCGAGCGGTGGGTTGAAACAAGGGGTTAGGGTAAACGGCCCATCTGTGCGCCAGAGATGTATGTCTATATGCTGTTTCGTGCGAATGGAGTTTGAGTTTAACCCCTTTGAGTGCAGCCGATTTCGGTGTAACGCGAAAATTACGCACACCGGAGAGAGGTGTTAAGGAAAAGTTCAATACCGCTGTAGTTGAACACATGCAAAGTCAAAGCATAAGTTAAACGCGGTTAATAATTTTGCAATTTCTGATCAAAGTTCAACTTGAAAAGCTTTTGTAGTAAGAAGATGCATAGTTGAATAAAGTTATCCAATTATGCAATGAAATGATTACCAAACATCAACACCGTGTATATATGTAAAACTGAATGATATTTTTTTGAATGAATAAATTAAATACACAAATATTCATGCACAAACTTGATCAGAAAGGGGATACTTGCGAATTATAATATACAATAAACATCGAAAATCTTATACTAATTAAGTAATTTATTATAAGGTTTTGTTCATTTTATATATTTTTCTTAATAAAGAAGAGACTGGCTATGCATATGCACGTATACGAACAGCTAGATAAATTATTTCGCTGTCTTATGCGTCTCTTTAATTTGACGTATGGCACTAAGCTTTTGATATCATATTCAGGTGTAATGCTTACGCGAAAATAAGAAAAGAACATTTGATCTTCCTATTCGGATAAGGAAACTTATTTCTCTAGAAAATATGTTTCTCTCTTATTTCGCTTTGTTACCCTTGAGAAAGTCATGTAATTATTACAGTAACCCAGATGAATTAGGGTGATTTTTTATTAGATTCACAAGGTTAATTTATCAGTTCGATGCATGAGGTCGATTTTAGATTGGTCTTAATAACAGATGGTTTTTTTTTTCTCTCAGACGTATTAATGTGTGAAGCACTAGGTGATTATCATTTTTATGATGATAACAGAAATCATACTGATGATACAAATTTTTCTACCGAGACATTCGCCAAACGATAGCCGTTTTAGGAAATTCCATATATCCTTTTACACTATCTTCAATTGCATAATGATTTTACTGTTTAACAAATTTATTCAAATTTAAGTTTAAGCTGATTCGTTTAAACTGATATTAATTTAAGCTTATTTACTTAAGCTGAATATAATTTTAATCTTATACTAATTATACAAGACATGTAACAGCACTTATTTTTTAGTACAAATTATCATTACTCTGTTACACCAACAAGTTTTTGCTATTCAAATTTCTGATTTTGTTTAAAGAACATTAGTTTATTTAAATAAATTACTTTACAGACTATTGATTACATCTGACATACTGTACTATTATTTTCTCTCCATCTCGAAGCTATAGAATATATAACTTCGAAGGTTCTATTTCACTGAATTGCCTTATTTCACCCGGCGATATCTTTTGCAATTAATACTCGAAAACCAGTGACTATCTGAAAGCTTAATTAATCACCTTAAAATTCAAATTAAAACCAAGCCTCTATAAGTTGACATAACCTTTTTCATTCAGAGAGCCTCAAATTTGCTAAGAATCTGAATACGTAATAAAGGATTACTTGCGATAAAAATGCTGCGGAATTACATAAAAATATGAAACCGCTCGACTCAAACGATATTTTAAAAATAAAGCCATAGACGGCACGCGTCCATTCCTATCGGGCTACAATCTTATTCAAAAGCTTATGTAAGCCATTAATTTTCTAGCCCTTTTTTTAAGACTTATACAGTACATATTCGTTATATTCTTTTAAAATATCATGTACGTAAATATCATATATTTATTACCTTTGATAATCATAATTTCATTTTTTCATACAAGAATTTTTTAATACTGTATGAATACAGAAATTAAAATAATAATTTTTATTTAACTGGACTATGATAGTCGTGGTTGGTTCTATGATCTTATTTAATTAATATATTTCTGCCCACTTATGTATGGCATTTCTTAGAAAGAAAATTTCTATAATGTTTATTTAATAAATCTTTTTTAGTATCACAGAATTTATTAGCCCCAAAATGCATTCTAATTTCTAATTCCGTCGAATGGAATACAGATTTTATTACTATGTGTAAAATTTATCTAAATATATACAAAATTCAATTTATACGCATCTTATTCGGTAGATGGAGATTAGTATCTTACAAGAATTCTTCACTAAATTGTTACCAATGCCGATGATGAGAACGTATAGCAATTTCAATAATAGAAAATGTTATACATATCAATTTGTTAAAATATGTTGTCGCGGTAATAAAACATTGTATTGTTTAAAGAAGATATGACGGCGTTACAATAAAAATATTAAAGTTGATCTTATGAGTAACATAAGAGTCTTAGTCCTCTTAAGTAGATACTTTAATGGAGAGGAAAAACAGAAATTTAAAAAAAGATTATAGTCAGGAATACCAAAAAGTTCGTCGGATTAAAGCTTCGAGGATTTTTGTTATAATGCATATAAAGAATTATTATTTTTCAATTTAAAACTTCATTATTTATAAAATATTTACAAACAATTTATAAAGGATAACATTACTAAATATATAACTGTAAAAGTAAAATATTATCACAGCTGATCTAAAGGGCAAGCTGATATATAAAGGTTCAAAGTAACATAATTTATTATTATTTATATCAGCTCAAATTAAATGAAAATGCATTATGTGATCTTTTTGATGCTTATAATGGTTACGCATTTAATTTATAGCTCAGACACACGTCCATATTTTATTTTCGGAAGTTATTATACAGAAAATATTATAAGCTATTTTTAATGAATGATATTTGTCAAATAAAATTTTTGCATAGCTTCTAAATTTTAACATAGTCATAGCCTCAACGTAATGAAACTTTATTAGACTACTAAAATCTTTTCATAGAAGTACAATCAAACGACGGGGCGTTTGAAACTTTATATCATTTTTACCTCTAGCAGCAAAAAGTGAAAAACTAAAAAAATGTGCCGATAAAGAAATGCATTATAGTTATTATGTTTAATCCATTAAACCAATGCACATTTTATTCTTAAAACTTTATGTATATCACAGATAACTTTCATAGAACTTCAATTCGTTTCACATCAGGCTACAATAAGAGTCAACCCGTAGAACTTAACAGCAAATATGGAAAAAAAGGAACCCTAATAACACCTAATAACTTCTCTGAAAATATCGTAGCTCTGATATTCGAATAACACGCGTTTTACATCTACGATTTTGCGGTACTTAATTGATGTGCATTGATGGATCAATATTGGCAAGATTCCAAACTGTGCCTGAAAAGTTGTACATCGTTATACGAACAAAATTGTACGAAAGTCTTCATTAAGGTACTTTTTTTACATGTTATCATAGAATTTTGTATTTTAATCTAAATTTTATTCACCATATAATTAGGACATGAATAATATTAGTTAGTTTTCATAAATTTAGAATAAAAATACTGTTGTTGATGGATAATAATTCATCTTGCATTAGATTTAGTGATAAATCTAATAGCCATATAATTCTTAATATATAAATGTAAATAGGATCATTAAAAATATAAGTTAAAGTTAAACGTAAGGTCTTTTTATGCCATTGAAACAAAAGTGTTAGCATAAGTATATGCAGATAACATATCTTACTTTCTTTACGTTCACCATGTAAGGTTGATATAATAATTTGTATCTATTCTGAATTGCAAGATAGAAACAGCTAAGAGAATTAGTGTCTCGTCTGCTTCCGCAAAAACTATTTTTCACAATAAAAGTAAGTTTGGTTGTTCTAACCAAGCCATGGCTCTTTACGCACCAAAACTTCCCATAACTTTTAGCCTCACTTTTTTATTGAGGGCAGAAGAAAAAAATTAGAGGAACAACATCGAGATAGCTTGAAATTCCAAAAGTGTTCGAAGCATACTTTGAGAATACGTATATGTACCTCCAAATGTAAGAGACGCGAGAGGGTGGCAAAGTTCGAAGGGTTTCAGGGGACAAAAAAACGTGATTCGAATCCCGAAGTGAACGTTATACGTGTGTACGCACAAGCACTAGAGAGGTTATAAAATGTCCATGAATTCGCTTGAAACAGTTTGAGTAAACAGAGATGTTTCCGTGAGCTGAAACTTTACGAATCCAAGTTGTGTGTCACTTCATAGACGTATATAGACTTTTACACTTGTGTGCCAGAACTGTCGCGTATGTAAGGCACCTGAAAGTTGCAGTTTCTGTAATTAGACTTTTAACATCTCAGAAAACTTGAAGAATATCGAAATTCGTTACACTGATATACATACACATCACATTTACAAAAGAAATTCTGTTTATGGTTACCTCGACTCGATATTTCTGTCGTCCACATTATCAGCTTAATTTCTAGATCGAATTCTACAAATGACTTTAAATTGTTACCGCTATGGTAACGGATCAGGAGTAGTGTTTTCGTTTAAAATGACATGATCAGTCTGGTGAAACCATAATCGCTTTAATATTATAAATAAAAGCTACCTTAAACAGATATAAAGTAATGCCAAACTATCGCTTAAAGTGAAAAATTCATGCAGCAATTTCTGGAATATTTTTAACCTTTAAAGGACGGGAACACCCATATACGGGGGCGATGCATGATCGACACTTTACCCAAGATACTTTTAACATATTAGATACTTTTTTATGTATTTTCTAAAGGAGACCAAGAATCCCAAATCCCCGTCCTCTAAAGGTTAAACTGTCAAAGAATTATCTTGAACTACATTAAAGAAAAGATATGCCCTTCTTAAAGCCAATTTTCATGACCGGGTGTAATGAAATGATAATGTTTTCAAAAAGATTCTTGATCAAATTTTGAAAATTAAGACGTTTTAAAAATTATTCTTATTAGGGAAACGGTAAAAAAGAAAAATATCCTCGGAATTGCTTGTTGAGCTCATTAGGGAGTCAAGCAGTCTTTGATCGCAATATAAAAAATCCTGGAGGACAGACTTACGAAATTGACGCGATGAATCCGCTAGCAAGAAAAAATAAAAACACCTATAATAATAAAGTATAAATAATTTTATATTTTATGCATATTTGAGATTAAATCCAAATCCAAATATGACTGCTTGCACATCTTAAAAAGTCTTTAAAATTAAACGCAAAATGTTGATTTTTTATACCAGTAATCTAATACAGTTCGTTTCTTAAAGTGTTTAAGCTCCTACTTTTGTAAAGAAATATATATGTTAGTTTGATGCACTTGAAAGAAGGTTCTTTATTTTAAATTACTGAAAGCTTGAGCAAATTTCTTTTAGCTGATTATTACCTCAGAATTTTAAGTTATAAACTTTTACTCCTCATTTTTATCATTCTATTTGTAAGGTGGTAAATCATGTATGATTTATACAATTTTTATCCATGTAAAGGTAACAGCATTGTTTTACTAATTAAAAAACTAAATATTAAAAAATGTTATATTGACCTATTTATTCATGTTTAAATAAATTTTGACCTACGAATTACAACGAGTGCATTCTTTTATTTGTCCAGAATTCACATTTAGTTATGAATAAAACTTTTTTATTTTTTTATCTCCGATGCCTCACTTTTTTATTCTCCATACTCAATAGTTTTCTATCACTTAACTTTTATCATATCAAAAAAGTAAAAAGCAGTTTTAATTTGTTAGTTATAAACGGTCTAAAAAAAATGAAAGTACTTACATTAGTCGCACCAAACAGCTCATCAGGATATACATATACTTAGCTTATATAGTTGATATGAACGCTTCGTAACAAAGCTCGTTGTGAAAATTTGCTAATTATAATATTGTGCTTTGAAAGATAATGGGAAAGATAATAGTAGGCACATGAGCTCTTCAACAACTTTATTTAGACTTTATTCACATTTTCTCTTTTTTTTTACTCTTGAAAAGCTTGTGTAAATGTTGTTTCATAATTAGCTTACTTAATCATGGTAAGAAATATTTGAAAGTTAAAAGAATATTTGAATGTATAGACGAAAGTATATACGAGAATTTTTTTTGTTCGTTAGTCCGTTGCATGCTCAAAGTAATAAGAACGAGCTTCGAGTCCTTCGTGATGTTACCTATTTTAGTTCATTCGCTAACCGTGGAAGGATTTTATAATTAATGTGTAATTTCAAATAATTGCACGTGTCGTTAAAATTCTTGGCTCTTTTTTACCATTCACTTTCTTTTCTCGATATCAACTTTTTTGTACGCAATTTGGTATGCTTTTGAACTAATGGTTGATTTTGAAAAATTTTTACGGTCAACATTAATCGTGGTAATGCATCATATGCTGTGCGTCGAATTTTCAAGCACTTAAAACTTTATGGATTTTAAAACGTCGCATTATGTAAATATGGAACATTACGATTTTTCGGTGCTTTGGTACTACCGATCACTGTTTAACTGGACGGTTCAAAAACTTATTATTGACTCTTATTACTCATTTTCTATCTTTACTAATTGTAACTTTATTAACTGTATAAAAACCGGTGCAAAATAAATTTCGGCAGGAAATTATTTTGATATATTATTTATATATTTTAATAAACTTAATAGTGGAATTCTTCTGAAACATTTCTTAATATTGTTTTTATTGCTAATAGATACAGTTAATTCAGTCAAAATTTTAAAGTTATCCAGCCCAACTTTACAATGTTCTCTTCCATCATTTCGAAAATTTCAGGATGACTCAAGCAATATTTAGCAATTACCGTATAATGTTACAGCTATCATTAAATATTAACAAAAATTCTTTGAAAAAGCACAAAGATTATAACTGAAAGTGCGTTTATAAAAATTAAAAAAAAATACATTTTATGAACCCGCGCGGAAATCTTATGTATGGTTGAGGTATGGGAAATCATCTTGCTTGAAATATCGCTAAAGATATTGCTTGAACTATTGCTAAAGCCACGCTACGTCTAGCGAGAAAGCTCTTGCTAAAAGCTTACAAAAATATGGATCAAGTCTTTTGCAAAGAAAACTGAAGAAAAATCCTTCAAAAATATCACCTTGTAAAGTATTTTTGATGCACAAAAACTAATGTAACGCTAATATAAAGTAGCTAAAAATTGTAGGTTGCAAATATATGAACCTACACGATGACTTAAGGAGGTTGAAGCGCTTGGCGCTAGTCAAATCAGCAACTATTAGAGAAAAATTAAATGGTATCACTTTTGCATGAAAATCATATATTTTAAATTACCAAACATTGCAAGCAAATTATTATTTTCTTAATAAATCATTAACTTCTCAAAAATGTTTTTGTGTTAGCTTAATAAAAAATATTGTTAAGATTCATTTTTAAAATACAACATGTACAATGAGAGAAAGTATTACAGACCTTGTAGAAGGCACATCAAGTATAGTTTAAAAAATTTTTAGCACGAAAAGTGTAGCTCGTGTAATTACGAATCTGCTATTCCTTAGGGGCTGAGCAGTTAAAAACGGACAGATATAAGAATAACATTTTTTACTATATCTACATATATATATTATATGCGTGTGCGAAGAAAAGGAAAAAATATAAGGGAAAAAATTATTATTCTCACATATACTTATAGATGTAACAGTCCAGTCCCTAAGATATAACAAATTTATAATTGCGCGAGCTACACTTTTGGTACTAAAAAAATTTTAAATATATTTTACAGGCTTTTTTACCAGGTCTGCAATCCTTTCTCTCAGTGTACATAGTATATTTTAAAAATGAATCTTTACAATTTTTATTATTAAGTGTTAATTACAAAAAGTATTAGTATTCTTAAATATTATTTAAAATTTCTTCTTCAAATTGTAATAAATTATAGGATAATTCTATCTTAAAGTATTTTAAAATGGGTATATTTTGATTTATAGGGCTGCTGTTATTCAAGACTTTTTGTTTTACGTATCTCTTAATTTGAGGAAGAAAAGTGTGTACATTCTTTACGATTAACTGGTGATAAAATAAACATTTTTTTATGTAAAAAGCAATGTTATGATTTTTAAAGTAATTTAAAAAAGTTAACGATACAAATTTATATTTAAAACTGACTTATATTTAAAAAAAATTCGTGTTCTGTCACTGGAACATAATAATTAGCTGGGCAATCAATATCAAACTATCGATCCGACTGTCTAAATGGCTTGCGGGTACATCCAGAATCAATAGTAATTAACTAAATGAATCTTAAAGTACGATTTTTTTATTATTTGCCACCAAAAAGTGAAAATAAAACGTGATAGAATTAGTGAAGTAAAAAGGAAAAAGAGCTAAGTTTTAGGGTTAGCTGAGTGGGGCGATAATGTATGAACAAGCGCGCGGTCCCACCGTACCTACTGCATCCACGGACAGGCTTTAACCTATATAAGTACTAGCACTATAGTCACAACTGTACGAGGAATGACTTTTGCCTCGGCTACTACAACAATCCATACTACGATTTCTTTACTGCAAAGAAAATAAGTTGAACGCTGGGACAATTGCAATTTACTAGTCTGTTACTGGTGCAAATAGCACTGTTCGCATTTCTATTTATTTTATATACTGACCACTATTTTTTATAGATTTTAGAATAAAATATGTGTATATTATTGAATAATACGATTTATGCATCATAACGCACTAATAGTTTGCTTAATACGTGCGATTGTGGTCCGCAATAAGCTAGTCTGGTACTGGTAAATTTACTTTATTTCGAAGTAAAAAAGTCTTATCGAGTAATAAAATAACTACAGTCTGTTAAAGACCGATATTTCTACAATAGCTGTTTAATGGCTGTAAACATTTCTTTTTTTTTCTTTAACAAAAATTTTAATGGTCACTTGTACTGTACTTATTAAATGAAATAACTTTTCTTAAACAATATTCTGTCATTTTAACGAGTAAGAACTTTTTCTAGTCTAAAGTAGAACAAAGTATCTTATAATTCAGGTATATAAAAATTATAAAATTAGAATGATTGTTTAATAAAAAATTTAGAGGCTGAATTAACAATTTTCGCTAAAGATATGAGTCACTTGTTAGTAAATATAAAAAACCTTGAGAGTAAAACCTGATATTATAAAATATTTGCTACCTTTACTACTGCTATCTTATTCCTTTTGAACAATTAATATATTAATCGCCCACGTTTTATTTTAAAACTATCATAATTAATAATAATAATAAAAATTTGTGTAATACTATATGTAAAAAATATTTCTTTTTATTTGACACATATTACTTATAAAAGATATTTTCAGTCTATTTGCTGAACAAGGAATACTTTCAAGAATACTTTGAAAGTACGACATTATTTATTCAAGTGCTTTTTCAAAATTCTATATATAGTATAAGGTAATAACTATATATAGGCAACTTGAATGTGTAAAGTTATTTAGTTTGTTTCATTTAATATTACAACCTTCAATATTGTATGATGTGCCTCCATTTACATGAAATCTAATTTACATTTATAAATCCTAAGAATGTTTTTTCCTATACTGCACCTGAGAAAAATTTAACGTAAACTTTTATTAGCCTAGAATTTCAAACTAAAATTTTCCCAACTCTACTCGAAGCCTGATTTTAAAGTTTTAAATGAATATCTCAATGGGTATAAGTGTGACAAGTTTATTCAGTAATGAAAACTTTACCATGATTTTGGCTACGTTTGAACCCACGATTATTGAATATATTCGAGACTCCACTCTGACTCTAGAAGTACGCATTTAAATTTATATAAAGTTACTTTGTGCCGATAAATACTTATGCAAAGAGTAATTTGTATGACTTACATATAACTAGACGTTAGCATTTTTGATTAAAATTCTAATATTAAATATACCTTCTTCAAGCGCTTGAAAATTCATTGATTGCCAGATTTTATCATATAAAACAAAGAAAGGATTATATTATTCTTTGGCGGAATACCAAATAATAGTTTACTATACAATTCGGTTAAATCTTCGCATTTTCATGCATGTATTCCATTTTTTTACATTTCAAAGAAGCAGTTTACTTTTATCTTTCAAATTTTTTGTTTTATCGCTGCCCTTCCGTGGCTTCCTATTGAAAATAACAAATACACTTCCAAAATTGTCTTATTATTCCAAGATTTTTGGCTTTTGTTATTGAAATTTTGAATCGTCGTGATCCACGTGTAGAAATATGTATTGAATAAGTATGAAATAAAGTTTTACGATAAAAGAATAAAAAGTTTTGAACTTATGCAATTATGAGAAGACTATTTAAATATTTATTTCCTTACTGAACCACTTACAATTAGAATAATGATTGATAGATGAAAAAAGATCTTTTAAACTATTTATAAGCTATTTAACAACTTTATCGTATTCATTCAAAAAATTAAATTATCAATTATAATTGTCAATCGAAAAATTAGGATCAATTTGTAAAATTTTAAAATCCAAAAGTAACTTATTTATTTTCCGACTAAACCATTATTCATGTTTTAACTATAATAACCACCCAGAAAAGAACGAATTCTTTGTAGACAATTTTGAAATTGGATTATCGATTTTTTTCAACTACATTTTTCACATGCCTCAAGCTGTCCACGTCTATCTGAAAAATAGGTCTCAATTTTTGCATGCATTGCTAGAGAGAATTAATCATTTTCTACTCTACTAAAAATGGATACGATTCACACCAAATATTGACATCTTAGAGTGTTCATCTCGTGGTACTGAAAAATTATTCTACAAAGCAGAAGTAGAAATTGACTATACTTTGTATGCCCAATTCACATGAGCATCTAGAAAATATAAACACAAATTTTCCAAATAGAATATTATTTTATAAAAATTAATATTTCTTCATGCTTTATTTGAAATATATAATCAAATTAGTGCTCACAACATCCGCCGTAAAAATTCTGCGACATTAAGACCTAAACCTAATACAATATTAATAAAGCAGAGAGAGCGTTTAGCAGACCAAAGTCATCTACATATATAGATATGTAAAATTACATATATATATATATACAAACACACACGCGCGCGCGCGCGAACCAATAAATAAGTAATCTCGCCGTGACAGGGTTGCTTCTGCGGATACCATCGTACATATAGGCAGTTTGTTCATTCGTCAAGCGAGTTTATTGCCTATCCTTGCCCTTTACCTCGTTACTGGCAGCTGCTAAGGATTTACGGCTCTTATATTTATATGCATATATATCTGAAATATCTAAACTCGTTTTGAATGGTAAGCCAGCATCGGCAACTCTTTTAAGGGATGTAAGATTTTCCTCTTACTTAGGTCCTCTCTTATGTAGATCATTTCTCATACGGGCGACTATATGCTAGCTCGATTAACCACGACAATTTCAACTCGGTTTTTTTTGTGTTCAAATGTTAGTTAACTTCGAAAGTTGCATCGCTCGAGTTCAATAAAACAATTTTTGTTTATTTCTCATTTAATTCAAATTTAAATGGAATTTTTCTTAATTTTTTTTCGTTGAACTCTGGTTGTTCAAAAATAATGTAAATAAAAGATATTAGGAGCAAATTTTACAGCCGACATCCCACGAAAAAAACAAATAAAATGAATTTAAATTTGAAAATTACTTTATACAGACACAGACACATACACAGACAAAAATACGCGTGCGCACGCAC
>UELV01176784.1:0-38453 GCA_900490015.1 Megastigmus stigmatizans | reverse complement strand
CGCACGCACACGCGCAAGCATGCATGCACACACATGTTTATGGTTTCTTGTATTACATTTGAAACATATTTTTATCTTACCTGTAAATTCTATCTATTAATATTTTTAATAACATGTGCTACGTAAATATTCATACTTGTGCAAATAAACGTACGTTAAGGTTAGGTTAAGGTTTAGGTTTGGTTAGAGTTAGGTTAGGTAAAAAAACTTTTTTGTCGAAATTAAATTATGATTTTCAAAGTTTGTAAAGTAGATTAGGTAGAAAGGCTTGAATGCATTGAATTTTGTTTTTGTCACCTAAAGCCCTGAACGCGTAAAAAGAAACAGAAAGTAATATAGGAACAAATACAAGAATAACATTGATTACTATATCTATATATGAGAATTAAAGTTTTGTTCCTTATATTTATTCCATTTTCTTATACATATATATAGAAATAGTAGTCAATGTTATTTTCAAACAACTTTTTAGTAAAAGAAAAGAGCAGTAGCAAATGACAATTTAATAGAACCAAAATTGAGTCGTATTTCTTACTATGCAATATAGCGATTCCGAAAAGTCGAATTTTGTAACAAGAATCAATGCGAAGTGGTAAAAATTTTCTATAGAAGATACTGTCGGTGGTATTGATTCATGAAGTAAAGTAGAAGATGCCTAGAGTAAACGCAACCTTTGTGATGCACATTACCTGCGACGTTTTGTATGCTTTGACCAATGGTGAGCATTATACAACTGAACAATATTTACGTAAAATTTAATTGCTAAACGAAGTGAGTCTCTATTACCTAAGAAACTCCAAAAAGTCTTTACATCACATTCTATACTATTCCGTTTGTAAATTTAACTTTTCACAGATAATAAATTCCAGAATTCAGTTTTTTTCTTGAATATTCAATACACTGATTTGCATTCTGGCTGAGAAAAACAGAAAACTTTGTTGCACTTCCAAAGGATATAATCACGATATTATGAACTAACGTTGCAAAAATTAATAAACTGGATTTAAATAATTGTAGGAATGCCATCTGAGTTATTCTATGATTGATACTTCTATATTTTGTTATTTCTAGACCAGAAATGCTTTATAAGTGTGTCTTATTTTTTACAAGCAATTCCAATTGTTTTCAATACGAGCCGTTAATATTGCGCTTTTATACGGATTGCATGCATATATATAGGTACATGTTGTTTTCTACAGAATGAACACCTAACCTCAAATTTAACACACTTTCCACTAAAAAATCAATACGCTCGAGGAAAAGAAAATTTTTAGCTTGCTAGAAAAGAGTGACTGGACGCACGATCTTCGAGCCAATAAGAGATCTCGCTTTTCCTTTTTCTCTTTCATCGAAATTTTACGATTTTCTAATTCTCTCCGCTTTTCTCGAATTGACACAGTTAATCACCCATAAGCGTACACATATATGTACACGCTTGATACTTATTCATTGCTAATATATATATATATATATATATAAGCACGCATACATAAACGTGCAAGTGAACATAACCTTTGCGGCTGCTTATATACCGAGTGACTGAATCTCTCAAGAGAAACTGCCCCGGGAGACGACGGCGATTCGCCTCTGGAGTCAATTATGTGCGAGGACGCGTAATCATATATATATATATGTGTGTGTGTGTGCGTATGCGTGTGTTTATAATGGTCGTATTAAGATGAAACGAAAGTATGTGTGTGTGTGTGTGTGTGTGTGTGTGTGTGTGAGAGAGAGAGAGAGAGAGAGAGAGAGAGCGTTATAGAGAGAGAAGAAGAAACACTTGCCAAGAGTGATTTGGGTCTTCGGCCTTCGAAGTGCTACTATTACAAATCGACGGCCACGAGTTTTCCTTTCGTCTTGCTCTTAATATGTTTCAACTTCTGCTTGTGCTTCTGCTTCGACTTCTTCCTTTTTTCTAATGTTAATATTGTTAATCCAGCAGTTACGTCTCGTTTAACAATTTGTCAGTGGGAAGACGATTCATGGCGCGGAACAATTGTTCGCTATCGTATATCTTCGAATACTTCATTATCAGGATGTATATCGTAAGGTATGACGAATGCACGGAAAAAAATTCAATTAATCTGACAGAAAATTTCTTTTTCATTCCCTGTATCATTCACTTCAATCACTCAATCAATTTTCATTTACTAGAGTTCATCAGGTTCTTTGAAAATGTATTCTCTATAGAGTCTTTTAGAATCTTTATTTGAGCATCCACGTACATTTGTTCAACTACTTTTTCAAATAGATGATACAATAAATTTTACTTTAAAGAATGTTATTTTTATTTGGTTATTAAATTTAAAATATCTCATGATAATTTAATATATTTGCAACAAAATTAAAATCCTTTTAAAATAATGAGTATACATCGCAGTATTTTACTGTCACATAGAGACACTCTGTTACAGGCTAAAATTTTATTTAGGGTAAACCAACACTTTATATTCCCTGCAAATATTTTAGGAAATGCTTTTTGTTATCACGTATAACATATCTGGTGGCTTTACAAGTAATCGAGTAATTTTCTTGCTACTAAAATTTAATTATTAATAAAAATATTTTTCTCCCAGTTAATAGGCATTTTTAAGAAATTCCGCTAACCTCCTATAATATAAGCAGCATAGTTTCGCATATGATCACAGATTCTTGGAGTTACGGGAGTAAAATATTATTTTATCGTGGTCGGAAAAATCGATATGGTTATTTAGACAAGAAAGGGGCCGAGCATTACAAACTAGATTAAAAACGTTCGGTGTATGTGCCTGAAACAAAGTCAATCGTGATTTTAAATGCTTTCCATCAAATTTTCAGCGCACTCTACTACGTAATGCTTTTCAGACGCAAATTAAATTTAAAGACCGTTAACGCAATCGGTGTCGTTAAAAATGCAAATAGACCCGCAGTTTTAATTAAATGTGCTTCACAAGGTATACATAAGTAATTTGAAAGTGCCGTTAAATTCAAAGTACTAAACGTTTTTGAACAATCCTTATAAATAAAATCAATTTTAAATATATAACAATTTGTGGTTGTCTTATTCCTATCCAACTGATATCATTTTATATTGCAATTCTTCGTCGTAAAATGATTGTGCAATAGAATCAGTACCGTATTTTTCAATTCTATATATTAATTCTAATATTCTATAAGTATATTTACGTTTGAATTTAAATAATTTTATATATTTCAGTATTCTATATCTTAGAACTGAAAGAATTTTATTTTGTATAATCCAAAAAATTACAATAAATTATAATAGCATTAAAATAAATATAAATACTATAACGTAATTCTTTATATTATAAAAGTTGTTATAAGTATTTACTCCATTTTTACTCCATTTTTATTTGTCCTAAAAGTAATAGATAATTTCAATGGACAGTCATTTTGTGAGTCTCGTTTAAGTTAGAATCTAAAATAATGTTGTAACAATTACTTAACTAAAATTGGTCTATTATCACATTTATAGGAAATGAACGAAAGAATTGTGGGGCTGTGATACTCTATTTTTTCTAACTGCCGCTATTATCTGCAAAGCTAAAAAAAATATTACGATTTAGCAAAAATTATATCGTCATTGCGCTTCCTTACACAACAATCTCGTTTTCTTGTCGCTTTTCATGGCTAATCTACATTTAATTTTTCTTAGAAATGTAAAACCATGATTCAAATTAACGTTTCCTATATTAAGAGAGATTTTAGGTCTTCTTATAATTCAGGAAGAACTGAAATCCCTCTTCATTGCATAAATTGTAAACAGATTGCAATTGAAAGTGTGCATCATAACCAAGCGTATACACATCGAGTCATTTTAGAACCTCAATAACAGAAAGTCTTAAGATAAATCTGCGGTTAGGTAACGTCATATAATACACGTATTATATCTCGGTATATACTTGACACACCTGCGGATACATCAGAAGGAACGGAATACAGTATATAGGCGCCTTTCCGCATGGCTTTCACGCGACTGGCAACTGCATCATTTTGAACTTACATAATACGCCATAATTATCTTTCTGAAACTCGTTTGCATACAACTCTGCTGTAATATTCTCGATACTTAATGTATTTGTAGTATAGGCATATACATATATTTCCTCAGTGGACGGTAAAGCCAAGTCCAGATACACGTCGTTGTAGTAATCGCGGATGAGGAGAAAGTTTATCCGGCATTTCGATCGCGACTTCCAGCGCGACTCGATGAGGTGACGTATAATTTTCAATCCAGGTGCCGATCACTAGTCTTTCGTATGATATTATTTCTCCTTTTTTCTATAAAATTGCAATTGTAAACATTGAGTAATTTTATACCAAGATACGTGATAGAGTGTTTATAAAGTTTGTTATAAATAAGTATGTAGGGTTACCTAACACCAACCCAATATTTATTATTGTTTGATCTAAATACGTTAAAAGTAATGATTCGAACAAGAAAATAGTTTCTGAAAAACTTTTTATTGGTAAGATCCAAGAATAGAATCAATTAATAAATTAATAGTTACCAAGCACTATCTAGTTTCCTATATTGTGATTACAAGTACAAAATTTTACATTGATACCTTCTTTCCTCTGACGTGCTATCAACAGGTGAAAGTAACCAATTCGTTATATCTGCATCGATCGATCTAATTGGCTCTAACGCACTTACTAATCAACAATTATTTGAATGCAACATATATCAACAACTCAATATTCTTCGTATCGTGAACTGAAATAAATAACCATGATGAAAAATTTTATAAAAATAAATTCATGATTCTGTGTGAAGAACAAACTTTTATGCATTTTGAAGTTGAAAATCTTAACAATAAAATAGCATTTATGTCTTATATGTACAGAGTTCCAATTAATAGAGTTCTCTTCTAATTTTTCTTACTCCTCACTTGTGTTTTTAATTTATGGAATTTTTTTACAAAACAGGACCTTCGGTTGAGAAATTGCAAGCGTCATTATTTATTCAAAATTATGCAAATAACATGACAAAAAATTTTTTTTGAAAAATGTAAGGTTGGTCTGCCAAATTTGAATTCGCCATTTTGAATTTTGAAAATCTGACTTCAGATTTATGATCAGTTACCCTGAAAACCCTTGAATACACTCCGATCTGGCCTCCAATATTTCTCGAATCTATACATACACGTCTTTTGGTTTAAAAAGTGAAGTATGGCCGCCATTTGGTTTTGTCATGGTACCACACCGATATATATTTACATGCATACTCGTGACTCATGCTTAAACTTCATGAATAATGCATGACATCTCCAAATGGCAAAAAATCTCAAAATTATGAAAAGAACGGCGAATTGGTCAAAATTCCTCCATCTTTAATTTTTCATGTCCCTGTGCGTTATCATCTAGTACAAGTCTGTATGTCACCAGATCTACGCTTCTGGAGTAATTAAACTACTATATATTGACGAAAAATAAGGAAACTCAAGTGCAAGAGAGATTTTTTCGGCATTTTTTTTGTTTTGTCGACATATTTCCAATATGGCTGCTCCTAGCGAAAACCGACCAAGGATTCGGAAAGAGTAGAGCCAAATTCTATAGAGAATATTGCTTTTGGGGAATATCCATCAATTTTTTCCAATCAACTTTTTCCACATGAATTATAATGATTAAAAAGACATCAATTTTATATCACTTTATGCCGAAACGGGTTCAATATAAAACAATTTTTCCCTATAAATGTTTCATGTAATATTTACAAACAATTTCAAATTGATTGGTGGACCATGTGAGTAAGAACAAATTAATAAATGGAAAAAACGTAGTTTAACCGCTATCAGTCATAAGTGGCAACGTAGCAATGATTGCTGCGAATGAATACTTGCAATTTCATGACTTTATCGATTGGATAGACACTTATTTAAACACATAAGAGTACAATAATGCGGTATTACCAAATGTTGCAGAGGTAGTATTATTGAGCCTACTCCGAACATCGGTCGTCTTTTGCTTGTCTCACTATGCACCGATAGAACCTCCTTAACGTAGAACGGGTAGTATATATATATTTACCAGTCTGTTTGTCACCTTAGCACGGATATTTTACAAATATCAGTTATCTAATTTGCAAGCTCGTTGCGCGTGCCTAAATTTAGATCCAGTTTTTTGGTCCGCATGCGTGTATATATTTATCATTTTGCTCCATAGCTATAATGTTAACTTATACGACAACCGGTTTTCGATCTACTGCCGGCATTCTACGTGAGATAAATACGCGATTCAATTGAAGAACGAAGGTCTCCACGTTTCCTCGTCTAATAAGATATAAAACGTTGTTATTTCTCGTTGTTTGTTGTGTTGTATGAGTTTTCGATTTTGTCAATTTTCTCGTAAAACACTGCAGTTCATATACTTAGTTGTGTTTTGTAACGAGACTTTCTTCAGCAATGAAAAAGAAACGCTTGCCTGAAAGGAAAGAATGTTTTTAAAGCACGTCGACTTTATTCTTTTTTGTGAACTCATTTTCGAAATGAAGGAATGAATTTAAAATTTTATTCTCATCTCCCAAGACGATGATTAACCTTTACTGCACATTGAGTGGAAGTAAATGCAGTAGAATTTAATTTCACGCTTGGTTAATTCTTTATTGTTATTTCTTTTTTCTAAAGAACATGATTGTTACTGCTTATACATACTTGAAAAACAATAATTACTCGTCTTAAAACTTTAACAAGCCATATCTTTTAATAAAAAAAGTTAACTAATGATTCTTTGTCACTTTAAGGACACGGTCGTCTTTTAAATGGGTGACATATTCTCGAAAATTACAAATTGTAACTGACTGACCATTTTACGAACTGGTGCCAGTAAATTTCAAAAGAAAAGAAAATGGTTGACAGTTTACACGTTACTTTTTCACTCATTAATTGAATTGTATGGTTATTTCATTTCCAATCACAAAAATACTTTTTTAATATTTAATTTATTCAAAAGGTGAAGTTTTAAAATCCTAGATTTTGATTTTTATCATTGTAAAATTGTTTATTATTATTGCTTAACAAAACTAAAATTGTGTTATTAATATTTATATTTGTTTAAAGAAAAAAGTTGCAGAAAATTACTTTTAAAAACTTCTCACATTTGAAAATAATTATTTTATCTACAGTCATCATTGTGTAAGCATATTTACAACGGAAATAAATGTAAACGATCACTAACACTTATCTTACGATCCGTTTATACAATATCAATTATGAAGTGATTTGTCTCTTACTTAATAGACGGTTATACAACTAAATCACGGCATCACGCTATTAAAAGTACCGTTGAACATGCGTTTCTTCATTTCATTCGGAGGGGCACCTCGAATGCATGTAAACTTATTTACTGAATTTAACCTCTAAGCATTTTTTCATACACGCTACTTTAAAAAATACTACTAAAAAGTAAATTTTCTTTTACACTATTTCCTTCCATTAAAATTTATTTGTATAAAATTTCAATTTATATTTATAAAGATTACAATAACAGCGCAGTAGTACAAAAATGATAGCATTTCTCAAAGTTTTTTAATCAAATATTAAAATTTAGTTGTATAGAAAATTTTGAATAAAAGTTTCTAAAATTCTTTAAAGAATATTTCTGGAAAGTTTCCAGCTTTCAACAAGATCGATGAAATTGGTACCAAATGCAAATTATTTCCCTGGCATGCGGCTGTAATTTCGTCAACATTAAAACTTCCGTAGCTTAAGCGAGTTTCGAAAATAAAAAAATAAATCTTGTTACTTAAAATACCTCACTCTCTTTCCTTAATCAAATTAAAATAAAATCTGTCATTCGATTTTTCAGCGGTGCTTTCTCCGAAGTCAGACTGGCCGAAAGCAAGGAACGGCCGGGAATGATGTACGCCGTGAAAATTATCGACAAGAAAGCACTCAAGGGTAAGGAGGACTCCTTAGAAAATGAAATCAAAGTCCTGCGGAGGTAAGTTGTTCTCACTCATTATATACATCATGCCTTCCATGTTTTTTTTTTTTTTCTTATAATAATAAGACTGAGTAAGGTAAAATTTTTTTTCTTGGCGATGCAAATAATGGGTATCGATTAAATTTAAAAATTCTATCGAACTTGCTTTAACGTTTAGAATGTTCATTAAAAAAAATAGAATTTTCTTCGTTTTTTACATTTATTTATAGTACAATAAATATAAAGATCACATCTACAAAATATAGTATGATGATGCTACAATCTCTTAAATATAAAAGTTTCTATTGTATTATATTATGTGTTTTTTAATTAGGTTCTTAACTTTTCGATCAAAAATATAAATAGTTAATTGATTTTAGAATAGCATCGTTTGAAAGAGAAAATTCGAATTTTGATTTTTTAATTATTTGACTTGATTCTTCCGTACAGTACTAATATTTTGTAAATAAAGATTAAAATTAGGGAACCATTTTAGAAGTAAATATAGAATTATCGTCATATCCGTCCTTTAATTTATTTCCACTCTTCCATTATATATATACGCAATGTGCTATCTATGTGTAAATATATATCTTGACATTTTCTTTGTTTACATATTATACATAGACGTAGTTTTTAATTATAAACAAACAAAACCATTACCAAACTTGTCAACGTTTCGCTTTTGATATACATAAACATATACATATACATATACATATACATATATTATCTATAGTTGTGTAAATATGCTCTCTTTTATTTAATGCTGCTAACGTTAATTATAAACAGCGTTTTGTTTATATTTGTGCTATTTTAAGACAGTTTACATGATTTATATATATATATATATATTAAAAAAGGCCTGGCTGTGAGTATGATCTTTGTGTTCGTTGCTAATTTATATATACATATATATATTTATATCTTTTTTACTTTTTTCTCTTTCTTCTGACTAACAAAGTCGAAGACCAATTCGGGCATCTTTTTGTTTTCTTGCATTTTGGGCTGTTGCAATTTTGTACAACTGTGGTTTTGTTACTATTATTACATGTGATTACTAACTTGTGTCGCAGATTCCTTCAGTCATTAATAAACGACTTAAACAAGTATACGGTTAAGTCGAATTATAAATGAACAGGTCTCATGACGTTTATTGAAACAATTGAATGGGAAATCTAAATATTTAATTCTTTTTATACTGGTTCAATAAACCAGCTGTTACGACAGAATATAATTATAACAGGAAAGTGCTAAAGTATTTAATAAAATGTAAGACTGTTCTAATACATTTTTAGGTGCACTGATGTTATACTTAAATGGGTTAAAGTCAATCTAGTTAACGATTTGGTAAATGTAGGAAAACTAAGTGCATGCGTTGCGTTATTTTTTAATTTATACAGTCGTGTTGCAATACATGAAATTGAAGTTGTTGAAAGTAAAATTTGCAAAAGTTTAATGTGAAAATTTCTCAAACAGATTGTTGCAAACACGATATTCGAATACCATCTGTATGCAAATTAGATTATAAAAATGTCCCAGAAAAAAGTTAATCCGTCCTCAACTATCATGCGATACAGATTCCCATATTCACAGCCAAAGTCTCGACGACAGGAAGCTCATCAGGTCGGATTTTAATATCGTTAAATACAGCCAGAATACGTACAAAGACTGATGAAAGTAGGGAAAATCATAAAAAAAGACACAAGAAGTGTACCAATCAAGGGCACGAACCAATGTTAAGAATTCGTGATGAAAACTTAGAAATTTTTTATATCGAGTCACTTTTAATAATATTGATCTCTAATAAATGCAAGAAAAGGAAACTTTATGGCTTGTTCGATAGTTAGTAAACTTTTACAAAGTCAATTATTAATTCATTAATTATATGAATCTAAGTTTTTTTATTCTCAAAAGCCCGAAGAATTAATAAAAATTAAAAAATCTTATTGAAAAGTTGATTTACAAAAGACTATGACTCATACTACGTAAAATCATTTCGAGAATATTTCCTCGGGAAACATTCGTCTTCGGAAGAGTTAAACTATTGTACCCTCGATTGTACCTTAAAGTTACGAACTGTTTAACTAAAATCTGTATGTTTCTATAATGTTTATAATCAAGAATTTATTTAGAAATTAAACATAAATACATTAGAATAGAAACCGGATAATTTTAGTTTTTCTAGAAAAGAGAACAAAGTGACCTAGATTAGCTTTATTAGCATTGATTATGTGCCCTTGCTGCAACGTAAATAATACTAAAAAAGAATGTATTGTGATAAAAAATGGGGAAAAAATAGTTTAAAACGTTACTCGACTCTAAGACTGCGGACAAAATTGAAAACGAAACAAAAGTTCAAAGGAAGAGAAAATAAATAAGAGCGGATCTTTCTTATTTAAAAAAAGTACTTTTCTAATATGTGTATTGTGTACATCGGCGTTATCTGTTAATCCGTAGGTTCAGTCGATGCGTGACGTCGTACAGTGGCGACGGGCCACTCAAGTCGGATGATAATAATGAGGAAAAGGAATGGTAAGTGGGCCTTCCTCGAGGGCACCAACCGACTATATGCCAATCTCTCTTTCTCTCTCTCTCTCTCTCTCTCTCTTCTCTCTCTTTCTCTCTTTCTCTCTCTTTCTCTCTCTTTCTCTCACACACACTCTATCATAGTCTTTCTCTTTATCTCACTTACTCACGCATATATAATAACATTACCAACACATTACTGTCTTCAGTCACCTATAGATATATACGTATATTTAATGTCTTCCGACTCGCCCTTAAGTATTTATTTTTTTCTTTTTGTTTATATTTCTCCTCATGCCCAATGAAAAAATTTTGTTTAACTGTATTTATTTTACGATACATGCCGTAAAGGAATACACTTACTTAGACATTAATATGCATTTGACTTGACATTTTGAGAATAAATATGATTTTTTATTAGTGCATTCGGTTTAATCTTAAATGTAATTTCTTTCTGGATTGAGTACTTTAGAATCGTTATTAATTATCTCTATTACGTAAACATTGATCAGATAGTTAACAATTTTTCTTAACTTTAATTAATTTAATACTTTAAATTTAATGTTTAGATAACTGTATAACTTGAAAACTAATTTTCTATTGTAATTTATTAGTTTTAAAGTGTTTCTAGCGCAAAGGGCTCAAAAACAGAATCACTTGATTTTGTAATATGTTTTAGTTAACACTAATATCTGACTCAGTTACTTGCCGAAGAGTTTTTACATAGTCAGTATTTTTTTATAAATCATTTATTATTATTATCGTTATCATTATTATTATCAATATTATTATTATTATTATTATTATTATTATTATTATACCTTAAATAATTTTTACGTCATGATTTGTTAAGTTTTAGTTTTAATCTCCTTTGTAAATAATCAAATATCACATTGGAATACGTATTCTCGAGTTTCCGTACCATCCACAGTTTCCCAGACTTTGAATTGAAAAAAAAAAATAATACGTAAAAGTAACTAGCTTTTATTCGTTCAATAATTCATTTCATGAAACTGGATGAATTTCATAACGTATAGCAGGTTCAACTTATCAACTTTAACTTGTCAAGCGCTGGTTCAAAGTCAACATATTCTATAAAAGCACTGTTATCATTCGCATTAATGAAACATGAACAGTAACTAGAAAAATATAACATTAAGTGCAGAGACTTTAATACTTACAAATGTTGAGTTGAAAAATTAAAATCTTCGATTAATCCTTAAAATTTAATAGAGTTTTATTCAATCCAAGATATATTTATCTCATTTTAAGTTTAGTTGCATAAAAGCTAATGTACTAAATGATTTTCTGGCATAACTCTGTTTTATTGATAACAATAGTTATGGAAATTGGACGGATCAAATACACTGCATCCATTGAATTACTTGAAAATTTCATCCGGGCATCTTGTTGATACTTTAAAACTCATCTCAGTAATTCCCACTAATCTCGTCTCTTCCGTTAAGGAAATTCGGGGTGTAAATAAAAAATGAGAGGATAACATAAAATTAAAGAATGTTGTATTTTAGAGTATCAGAAATCCCCTTGAATTTTTTCAATATTTTTACCGAAGATTATGGTTTTTACTTGAGCTCATAAGAGAAGCAGGATATTTGGGCTGTATTTTGTTTGAAATAATGTAGAAAAAATGTTGAAATAGTTGAAAACGTAAATAAAATATTGAGTTTGATGACCGCGTTTATTGCAGGGAGACCTCGCTCCATTTGTTCCTCCCACATAACACCCCCTGAATCTCCTCTTCTTACTATACGTAAATTCTTAATTCTTCAATTGACGATCTTAACAACAGTGTTGAACCACTAAACAGGTCTCACAATCCTTTTGGCAATTTTAAAACCTCGTCTTAAGGCATCTACCGCCATTTCCCAGCCAGATGATAAACAACACGGGCCAATCGACCTGACAAATAAACGGGTGTATCGCAATTACAAATCAATCCTAATCCCCGAGGGCTCATACACTCACTCGCACACACGTATACATTGTTCAACTCTATAAAATAAAGCATCAGCGATGAGGTGAGGGATGAAGCAGCACGAAGCGTCTCTCTCCTCTCCTTCGTAATATGCCACTTAATGCCCTCATCTCTCGTTCCTATACCCACTCGCCCATATCTCCCGTATATAGCATCACGCCGATAATGAGATTAAACTGCGGAATTGCATTAATTCCGATACACGCACGCCGCGCGGAAGCTGGGGCTATATTATCGAGGGAGCCGCGTCTTTGGAAGAACCATATATATTATAACCCTTTTGATCCCTCGGCTGCACGTCGTGTAACCAATGTAAATAATCCAATTACGATCACCCGCGCGTCTGGTCTATCTCTGTAAGACGTGTCTCCGCATCAACCACACCTACACACACGCACAAAGGCATGCCTGTAAAGTATCAGTTATAAAGTCTATACGTCGGTGGAGAGCAGTATATCCCCCTTTGTGGCTGTAATATATCGTTAGCTCGATGTGCGTGACTTGGGTGACTGTGTATATATATATATCGTGTTGTATTGCATGCGCACTTCGTTTCACTTATATACCTTATATAGCTTTTCTTTCTTTTTTATAACTCTTTTTTTATGGTTTTTTCGCTTTGCCTTGGCTGCGTCTGAGATTGATTGTTTGCGGTGTAACATTGTGCCACCTTTTCCATTGGTTGTCTCTTGGTGTGCAGCTTAAATCGATTTCTGATCGATGTTTTTACATTTTGTAACTATATGTGTCATAAGCTTTTGACTGCTAGTGTTATATTTAGTTTCCTACTGAATGGCCAAGGTATTGCTGGAGATGGAAAACTAATTTATAACTATAGATGTACATTGGAGCAGAAACATTTCACAGATTTTGGTAAAAAATATCTTGCACCGTCAGGCTATACACATTAAAGTGGCGCTAAAAATGAGTAACGTTCGCATAGTGATGCAGTCATAAGCGTGAAAAATACAACTATACTTATTTATGCAGTAAAAAGTTGAAAGTCTTTTGACTAATAAGTAAGGAGCAGCCATAAATCTTTCTAAACGATGTTCAGGTTATCTTTATTCATGTACCTGCCGCGCAGAAGCGGAATTTCGAAATATTTTGGATTTTGTTGTTTCGGACTTGTTAATCAGAAAATCAAACTGAATTTAAGTAAAAATAGGAGAAATTAAATTGGTAATTCCTATATCAATAAAATCTTTTCAGAAACTACTCTCTTCTTTTCATCGTAAGTGGATTAAAAAATATTTTAAAAAATATGTCTATCACAAGTGAAGCTATTTGAAATCCGAATTCATTCATAATATAGGAAAAGAGCTAAAGGGATAGGAAAGGGTACCAGAGATAAGAAATAATCTAAGACACATTTCCAGTAAAATGGAACATCCTATAAGTAAATGAAAGAGCGAACAATGTGAGACATAAAAAAGCGTAAAAGCCGAAGGTGCAACAATCGTAAAATTGAACAATAGCTGGATCTAAGGAACGACCAGGAGTTAAGTTTCACACCTGCTCACAGAAATGGTTTTCAAGGAAAAAGAGGATTGGGATCTTACATATACAAGATATCGAGCAAAGGTCGCCCGATATTACGATCGAGGGAGACGTAAAAAAGCGAAGAAAAAGAGACGATATATAGAATTGGACTTTCGAGATGACATATGTGAGCTCAGCGATAGGATCTCGTAGGATCATTAAAGCGTCGTAAATAATTTTATGTCGGGATTTAAAATCGATTTCAAATCGCTTGAAAATCTGCAGCGCCAACGTATGAAAAATCGAATTTACCTCACATCTGGGGCTGGTCTTCGAATAAAAACTTAACGCCGATAGTTACTTCGATTTTATTCCATTTTATTCCACTACCTCGGGTTCGGAAATGTTGTCTACCGAACGACAGTTTTGGCGATAGTCTTGGCCACGAAAATGCTGCGGCGATCGATTACAGAGGCAGTTTCTTGCGTTTTTATTCCGGCTCTGGTGATTTTACTTGTTCACGGGATACTGGACTTTGGACGGATAGAATCGACTTTTGTGGAAACTTTTTCAGCTTGTCTATCATTTAAATCCATTAAAAAAACCTGTTTGGTTTTTTTTCGATATTTCTCCAATAAATGTACTTAACCTTGTGAGAACATAGTTTAAATTCCACAGTGTCTATTAAATATTTTAATTTTATGACTTTTTCAAAACTAAACCAACTTTAGTTCGATAAAGCCGTAAAACTGGAGAATATATTTTTATGTAGAACCAACGTCTGCGATTCCTTTTTCGATAATTGAAATTTTTCAAAATGAAATTTTTCTATAAAAATTTTGAAATGACACTAGGAAATGTGCTCGAAAATAAAAATAATTTGATATAAACTCTAAGCAATTTTTATTGTAAATTTGGGATGCAATAGTACATTGTGCAACAAGTGCGAGAAGCAGGTGATTTCCAACGAGTGTGACAATATTATATTCTATATTTTAAATTAATATATTAATACATTATAAGGTAATATTAATTGCTGCTGGGATTAATTATAAAATGATTTTTGTTAAAAAATATTAGTATATTTGAAAAATATTCGTTTTTTGAAAAGTGCTTTGCTTCTCACACACTTTTTCGGGAGTGGGATAATCGGCTGCTTCTCACACACTTTCTTCGAATGAGAAGTCGAACTTCTTGCATAGTGTTTCAAAAATTATTTGCACTTAGCGATGAACTGCTTTTCTTATAAACACAAACGTTTTTATTTATATCTAATAATCTAATGTATTGAAGATTGAAGAGTAATTAAAAATTCTTACTGATAGAAGATTATTCATAAATCACCTTACACTGTAAGATATGATGAAAGCCTTATTTGTTAATGACTTGGACAATTTCTCTTTTCAAATAAAATTTGTCAATGCAAAAATCAAATAAAGTTTGATAAGATTGACCTTTATTGCAAGGCCAATATATATTTTAGAAAATGTTATAAAAAGATAACAGACGTATAGATAATAAGCTTTCGTTTGCATTTTAGAGCGTGATATTAGCACTTTGCGTTCGAATTCATAGTATCTATACTTTTCTTATATTTTTTGTAACATTGTATAAAATGTATATTGACCTTGCAATAAAGGTTTAAAAGACAGACATGATTTTTCATATATTTTGATAAAATGCACTTTAACTCGGTCCCTCAGGCCCATTTGAACTGATGCCGAGACATGTATCTCATATTTTTCGCCAAAGAATGTCTCTATAAATTTCAACCGGTTTCAACCAAATCAGTGTGCCGGAGAGTGTGGCCTCTTGTTGTAAGGGTTTTTATTTTTCTAATTAAAATTACTGCGCTGGTTTTTTAATCGATTTCCAGTACATAAATAAAATCAGAAACTTTTGTTGTCATTCCAATAGCGGCTCATTATTTTTTGAGATAAGTATAGAGGACTGTTACAAAGTGAAATTTTCAAACATTATAGTATATCGACATCCGTAGAACTTCTCATCACTTCCCGAGTGATATTTGAACTCAAGAATCTGTCACATAATCTTGCGGGTATCTGATGCGTAACGGAAACTGCATACGTGCATTCTACGACATGCATTCTATCTCCTTTCTAAGCATTTCTACTTCGTAGCCGAGTTGAGCCGATTAATTAACGTCCACGAGTGATTAAGTCGTTAATTAACTGGATTCGGTTTGAAAATTTGCGGAAAAATGCCGCTCGATCGATTCGTGTGCGATTCCACAGAATTTTAATTGGTTCGTTTCGGCGCAGTGTGAGGGCACGTCACGTGATTACCTCGCCCAATTAGAAATGCTGATTCCTCAGTAATTAATTTTCGCATCATTTTCTCGCCTATGCAATTGATTTAGAGCAAATCGCCTATTGAAGCATTTCCGAAAATTCATTCGAATATTGATTATATTAATAATATTATAATAGTAATAATAGTTTTCTTATTTTCGCAAAATTTTCTTTCGATGGTTACATAGCAACTCTTTTTTTTAATAAACAAATTTTCTCGCGGAACCCTTAGTTTCAGCATTTTTATTTAATTGTTTTTTACATATGCATAATATTTTATTACATAAAATAACATTATGAAGAAATGATACAGAAAATCATTAAACAGGTAAAAATGTGGATTGAGCTTATTTAAATAAATACAGTGATACGTTGAAACAATAATATTACGGAGGACAAGGAGGAGAAAAATGTGATCATCGAATCAACGGTTGTATAAATTCCATTCTAAAGATTGGATAAATTGCCTTGTGTAGATATACCTGCCCTGTGCATGACAGTTCGGAAGTCCTTGCAAATGGATTTTCATCTTCTCTTTCAATTTCGCGTCGTCCACGTTTTATCGTTTTTCTTTTTCTTTTTCAATTTGGGCGCCGTTTATCCAAAATTAGAAAACAGATATCGTGTAGCAATATTCGCGAGTGAATTAAATTCTTTTTTTACATTTAATACTTAACTTAAAACTAGAGGTTTCAAAATTTTAATGTCCGTACAAAGAAAATATTTTATCGATTTATATAATATATAAATTATATACGATTTTAATAAAATTAAATTACATAATAGGTATTATCTTAAATGTAGTACGTTTCTTAAAACTTTTCTATTATTTCTATTGTATCTAACTTTCAGTACTCTATATATATATTACGATTTTTACTTCTATTGGAATTTCTTACAATTATTAATCCTAAATTTCTTTATGCACATACTTTTCTTGACAATGATTGATTATTAATTTTAATATGATTTTCTGTTTTAAATCAAATTTATAAATCTATGAAAACTTATTATAAAACATAACAATCAAAGAAAGCATTACAAAAGTTGTAAGTATTTCCATAACTAAAAGAACTATCAAATTCGGTTATCTTTTTCGAAAACGTAATAGTGACGAAACAGCGAAATTCAATACTTTCAATGTGGAGTTCCATCATTGTGTATTTGCTCAATTAATTATAATTGTCTCAGTAATCGAGTAGCGTGTGAGGATCTTATGACTCATTATTCACTCGACAATATCAATTAATTATATAAAAATATTCAACAATAAACTTTAGAAAAAAAAAAGTAAATTCATTTAAGTACAACATAAATTTCTCTATGACAATAGTACATGCACCATAAATTTTCATACCATTGCCTATAAAAACTGCAAAAAAAGGACTAAGAAAAACGTTACGGTCCATACACAAGCTAAAAAAATTTTGAATCTTCAGTATACATAACCTCCATAAATACGAAGGCAGCAGGCGCCAAATATTACCCAACGCACGTCGCTCGTAAAAAATGCCCGATCAAAGTAAAAGTATTAAAAAAGGAGAAAGAACGAAAGAGAATCGACGAATACGTAATTTTGGAATATCGCGCGAGCAAAGTTGCATCACTCGGAAAGAAAGACAGAGCGAAAAAAAAAAACAGTGATCCCTCATAAAGTCAGCTTTCCGTTTTTTACTCCAGTAATAATAAAGATTCAGTATGTTGCATAAAAAGCGAGAAGAGTCAGAAACAAAGGTATAATCGTACTCTCCAAAGTTCTGCAGTGCAGTCTTTTTAAAAATAATCAAAATTTTGAAAAACTCTTTTCAATGATCTTTTACTTTATTTAGGTACCTCATTTTATATATTCTACAATCCATTTTTATATATGTAAAATGGTATAAATGTAAAAACAAAAATATTATACCTTTATATATTTAAAATATTTTCCTTATAATATTAAAACAATTGTGCTTCATTTTAAAACCGTCACTCCTCGCCTCAAACGTTCATAGTTTTGATATTGCAATTAAATAAAATGTTTTATCAACACTGAGTCTCCTGAAATTTGAAAGAAAAATATATCATTTAGATTTAGAAACTCGGCATTTCAAGATATCGATCTGCCTTATGTTGGCTTCTTAATTTACCGATGTAAAAAGCCCACTTAGTAATTTAATAAAACTTCGATGTCCTTCGTTTGGTAATGATACGAATAATTTATGTATTATAAAGTTACCGAAATAAACTACCTATTTCGAATATTCTTGTAAAATTAATTCAATAATTAAAGTAGGCAAATTTTCGTCAATTTCCAGTAATTCTTTTACTTTAACGACTTTAACTACAGTTATAGTTCCTTAGAAGAACCTTTATTTCTTCTTCCTTCTCTTTTTGTTGTAACGTGCCTCTCCCTTTCACCGGTTCTCATATCCCTGTATATATTCGTCACGCGACTTTCACTTACACAAACACTTGAGCTTCGAGCCTGTGTGAGTGTGTGTGTTACGTCCTCGACGTCCGCGTATGCCCGCCGTAGGTTATGTCGTTCAGATTATAAAGCCACAGCCTGTGTGTGTTTCCGTTCGAAAAAAGAAAGAGAAAAAAGGAAAGGAACGTACGAGATATATAATCGAGGAAGACGGAAAAACTGTGACTTTTAGGACACGTGATTTTTTTATGAGCTGTTTTGCGCTTTGTTTTCTTACTTTTTTCATTCTTTCTATCTTTCTCGAAGGAATTTTGAAACCATATCAATACATTTTATTTCGCCGGGAATTTCTTAGATAGTAAAATTATAGTTTGTTTTTATACTACTTCGATTTTAAACATTGATTTATTGTATACGTGATGGTTTACCGATCACAGTAACAATTAAATTTATATTTAATTAAAAACTTACGTTTAAGCGACGACCAAGGTGTAAATGCTTATATTATATTCTAAATGAAAGTTCAAAACCTTCGAAATTCAAATAATGTTTAAATATGTCCATTTTATGGTACTGCAACCCTGCAGCAGCAGCACCGGCGTTATTGTCAAACGGAAATTGGTTTCTTCAAACTGGCGCTCTGCAAATTGCACTACTAAAACAACCGTTGCGCAGTTATATATGTGCGAGGAAAAAGAAATATCGAGCGCTTGGTAAAAGCATGCGAAAAGCCCTGGACGCTCATCCACGTATAACGTTCACACATGTACTTATAATATATGACACGTGACAATCGCACCCCTCGCGAGCTCGTGATCTTCGGGCAAAATATTATTGTACAGCTTCGTGTACTTTTTGTCTGCTGCGGCGCGAAGGTACACATCGATTCGGTCAGCGAGAGGAAAACCCATCTTTGTCTCTGTTTACTCGAGCTAATTTCCGTCCGCTGCTCTAATAAAGTTATATATGGCCGTGCAAACCCACTTGTTAAAGCTAACAGTTAGGTCGTAGGACTATGAGAGTATCGGGAATTGTCGATACTGTTCTACGGAATTATTGTAAGCATTCTTACATGGAAAGAAATTCTGGTGCAAAAATATTATGCTGATTTTAATCGTATTTACACGAACATTTTGCCATACTTATCTACAATTATAGTCGGTCATTTTTAGTGCAAGAAGATAATTTTCTGGGTGAAATTACTGCAAACTCATGAATCACACAAGTTTTTAGAAAAATTTTACCGAATAGAGTGAAAAAATTATTATTATCATGGTATAGGTAAATCTATAGTAATACCAACAGAAGAGCAAGTTTACCATAAATAAGTTGTCAATAAGGCAATTTGTGGGTGAACGCGGATAAATGAATAACAGCAGTTTTTACCCCAATCATTTCTCTTCGCGTGTTCGCAAGTTGATTCTAAATATGAATTTGGATCTCGTCTCAAATATTAATATACGAGAAGATTGGTGTGACAAAAATTACCGCACATGCGACTGTACTAATAAATATAGGGTCAATATTGATTTAATCGCATCTGAACATTTTTACCATAATACTAGCATATTCCTGTAACCGTTTCACTTTTATAGTCATTTCTACGAGCATTTCTATATAAACTCCACACCGAGAAAAACGTTTCACATCAGATTTAATGAAAGCTTCCTTACCCGCGCGAGCTCTAATATAAAATGATTTATTTTATCAAAGTAGTAGAGAACAATCAATTGAAGTATTTTTTGAATTATAAAAATAATTATGATTTGGCCGTATACTGGCCAACGCGCGACACTGCACTACTGCCGTCGCAGTATAATCTTTCAATTTGTCCCGAACCAAGATAAGTATACTCGGAAGCACTTGGTTTCACGAATTTTCGTGACTGCTGATAATATTGCAGCTTGAAGTTGAAAGGCATAGTATGTATATACGTTTTAAGTATATAGGTACGGGTGTAGGAGGGAAGAAAGAAGGCTTTGCGAAATCCAAGAGAGACTCGGAGACTCGGTTTTGGCGGTATCGTTTTCACACGCTGCCGACACGTGTGTACTGTACTTTTGCATGTGTGTGCGGGCCTATACCTAGACAGAAAGCTGCAGACGAGTGCCATTGAAGACGATTCCCTATATACATTTTCGTATATTCTTATCTCCTCTTTCCGCTGCCCGACTTTTCTGCCCCATTTTTGCTGCTGTTACTATCATTATTTTTCCTGTATAAGTGCGTTTGGATGTCGATTTTTTATATTTCGAGGCTCTGATTCTCATCGAGCTTTCTTCGAGGTCTCGGGATTTGAAGGGAAAAATATCGTTTTCCGCTTGTGAGTAGCTTTGATAACGGAAAATCGGAACTGAACTAAGAAATGGGAAATGTTGCAGTTGAAAATTTCTGGTATTGAAATCTTAATGAATGTGTAATAAATTTATGCGATTTACAAGTTTAATAACCAGTAAAAAAATATTGAAGTACTTGAAGTTAATAGGATGTTATTCTCAATATTTACCGATATTAAGAGTATTTTGATTCCGGTAAAAAAATACTTGTATACCGACATGACAATATTTTGCATATTTTGGTTTCAGTAAAAGAACTACATGAATTTTTGTAAAATGAAGACATCATTGCACTTCCTTGAACTATAATCTACCATTTCGCAAAGTTTCAGCCGGATATTTAAAGACGACCGGAATTGGCATTTCCACAAAGTGTTCGGATCGTCCATCAGGGCATAAAATTTTTGTGGAAACGGCATTTTCAGTAGTCTTTAAATATTCGGCTGAAATTTTGCAAAATGGTAGATTATAATTCAAGTGAGTCCAACTATATCTTTATATTACATTATTACAAGTATTTTTTTCTGGGACCAAAAGACTGTAATGTCATTAAATGGGATTATCACATGTCCTTAAAACTTTATATATATATATCCTTGGATTAAAATAAATATTCTCTAATGGACCTATTATCAAAATAATTTTGTAAAATATCTTCAATAAAAATTCTCTTATTTTTTCTTTTATTATTAAATTTTCTCCTACAATTGAATAAGATTCCTTTATTCGACATAATTTACCTTCTCTTCATGACCCGACTGTTAAATCGACAAATTGTAACGAGAAACTTAATTGAAATATTTATTTTTTTTTAGCTCGCGCGTATCTGCATAGATAAATCACCAGCAGGTATATCGATCTGAAACTTTCACTTTTACTTTAATTATTGTAAGCGAGGCACACACAGATTTCATTCCATTTCGACCTTAAAACTATTGATTATATAATGAATACAGGGTCCGATTCTTTTCTTTCTCCGAGGCGAACCAACATTTCTTCGTGATATCAAGGAAAAATCGCTGTATGCATAATGCTCGCTGTATATGCCCTCGAGTTATATATTAGCTTTTATTTCGTGTAATTTTTTTTCTCCCTAATAGCTTTTATTTGGGGTACGAATTTCCTAAGCTAGTTAAAGATATTCAAGTGATGATTAGTCTGAAAAAAAGTGTTGGCTCCACTAGACTTCAAGCTTAGAATAAATAAAATTTGGTGACTAATTGTAACCAACGACATTCTCGAAAAATTCGCTCTCTACATACAATAAACGACCAAAATATTCAGAATTCTCAATGCGAAAGCCTGTTTTTGTCATCATAAAACCGACATCTTGGACAACAAAAAGAAGAATCAGCAACAGTAACTATAACGTCGCATCTATTTACGAGGAGCTTGGCATTCGTCATTATTTTGAACCGATCTTTATCCAACAGAATAAATCACAGTAAAAATACTCATACTACATTGACTTTTAGTAATATCTGCAATAACTCGTACTCTTCACTCTAACTCTCTCTCTCTCTCTCTCTATTTACTCACGAGAGCTTCTCTTTTAATGACAATAATAAATATTTGAGTAAGAATATTTTGTGCGGTCTTGTTAGTTCAATGAATTCAGTGAGAGACTAGAATACTCAATTGAACTTCAGGTTATAGTTGGATTCCTTTTTAAATGGACTTCATATTAATTGATTATAAATTGGGGAAGTGTAATATGAATAATTAAATGACGAAATAATTAGAAGAAATCATTCTTATTATTTTAGATTCTTCTCTGAAGCGTATAAAAAATACGGTTATTGCATAAATTTCTTTTCTTCTGTGGTGTCCCTTATATTCGGATAAAACTCCAAGCCGGTAGATAAGACAAAAATGCCAGTTGCTACAGTACTCCTAATAATACAAAAACAATCTACCTAGTTAACAATTTAACAATTAAAACAGATTTTGCACTAAGACATTATCTTAAGGTTGCATGTATTTTATCATTATAAATAAATTTCGAAAATGTACTTAACAATAAATTAAATTTTGTAAAGATATATTTAAGTATCGATTTCATTTTTTTCCATGTACCAGTATATAAACACGTCATTTTTTAATTACACATTAATTTGAATAAACTTTATTAAATTTTTAATGTATTATCTAATTTCAGATTTTATTCAAATTTTCATAATTATCACCTAATTAAGCGCAACACTTTCTTTAGTTTATGTAAGATAAGAAATTTATCAAAACTCATTAAGTTTGCCACTTTCTACATAAAATCAATTTTTTTTTTATTCTGTACTGCAAGTTAAATGTTGACATTATTATTTAAAAAGCTAAAAAATAGATTAACATGGTAAAACGATATCATTATTCTTATGAATTCATATTTAAAGTTTAATAAAAAAAAGTCTAACGTTCCTTTGTATTCTTATACTAGGACGTATGTTAATCCTTTATGGACTTTTGAAAAATAGTTAAATTTGAAAAAGTATTATAATATTTCAAAGCCCCTTTAATGACATTAGACCACAGACAGTTGCAAAGGATGCCATATATACGTATTGTATGAAGTTACATGAACGTTCAAACATCTGTATTTTTTTTAATTATAGTGATTTTGCAAATATGAAAAAAATTCACGGAGAAAATATGCTGTGATCTATCAGAAAAAGGTCTTTAAAAAATTCATGTTAAAACCAAATTGTATAAAACTCCAAAAGTGAATATCCCATCATCCTATTGTTGGTTGATAATTAAAATTTTTATTATTTAACAGTGCGTGAAATATAATGAGCTAAACTAATTTTGTATGTTCACATAATTTTTTCACTAGTCTGTGTATTGTTCGAACTTACTTGAGACAAACAAATCGCTAATTAGTAGTGAAAATTAGTTAATCTTTCTTCGCTAGTGTCGACAAATTTTTAACTCAATGAATATTTGAATATTGTTACTAGAACTAAATGAGGAAAAACAGAGCAGAGTTTGTCGCATGTTTTAACGACATACATTTATTTTCAATTAGCCACTGCATATTGATGAAATGTTTTTATTTTTTTGCTTTTCTTAAACACGATTTTATCTTTGTGAAACACATGCAAACAAAAATGTTTCACGATATGCTCTAACGTGAAATAAACAGCTTTATAGCTCGTATTATTTTTATGACGAAATAAGCTATGAAATTGTATCGAGACGTAAAAATAAATGCACGGACGGGGTAATTGATCAGGTCCCAGTTTTTGATTATTTTTTCATTACATTTTTAATATTGTAGCAATCATTTGACTTCCTATTTTAAGTAAATTTTACTTATTATTATCATTTACTTCACTAATATCTATGTTGTATTTATTCTTTGAAACCTTTTATTTTATACAACGTTAAATTTTGATCAAATACTGGTTCTTCTTCTGACCAAAAACTGATATCACGGACCTATTTAAATGTTATGATTAAAAACTGCTCCCAGACCTATTTTGTGCTTAAACAAATATGATAAAGTTATTATCGATTGCTTACCAATTTTTATTGCATTTAACGAAAGATAAAACCTTACTATACGTAAAAACTTGAAATAAAGTAAGATTTAAGCTGTTATTTCATTTATATCTAGACATAAGCATGCTACTCGCTCTTAAATGATCAAGAACTGGGTTTTCGTGACGATAAATTTAACATTTAAACGAGAATTTTTATGCCCTCTATATTAACGAAATATAACTGTGAAGAATCGTAAATGTGCATTGATGAAAATAAAGAAAGAAAAAAAAATGGTAATAAAAGTTAATTGAGTTTACGTGACTAGACGATGCTCAGTCTCGAAAAAATACACTTGTCTCCATCTGATCCCATTTGAAATTCATACGTAAATAATTTTTCCCCGTGCGATTAATGTTAAAATTATATAACTTCTACGAGCCTGTCGGTTGGAGGGTAATTAAAAATCAATACGAGATTTATCGCTAATTTTTCATCTCCCCAGCGCGACGTCGAGTATCAAGTCAAATTTATTATTCATACCTATCGTGACACTTTTCTGTGTATACTGCTTAAGGAGAAATTCTCTAGAATCGCCAAAGAATTCACCGGAATTGTATTTGATTTGTTACCTTGCGTGGTAGCTGGATTATTCTTCAAAATTATTACTTTTTATATATAGAACTGCTTAATTATCTGTGTCGTTTATAATATGTTAAGCTTTTTAGTAGGAATTAATTCTTGAACTCAATTATTATGAAATTAAATATGCAGTGATAAAATTATATTCTTGTCACATAAAAGTAGAAATTTATCAAAGAAACATAAAACCTAAAAACGGACAGGCAAGTCGAACAGCAAGTTTTACCGTACTATTGTAGATAATCTTGATAAAACTTGATTCATGAAATGTAACCTGCATTTTCTTTTCACTTTGTTTCAAAAGTTTTGAAAAATCGAGTTTCTACATCCGAACTGTGAGTGCAACAAGTATTTCACACACACACACACACACACACACACCAAACATAGCAATAAAAAATCGACAAGATTCCCAGGTTACGAAACTCGCAGTAGAGAATTTCACAAATTTCCCGCACTGCCTCCAAACAATTCGCGTACGTTTTTTTAATTTGCCGAAGAGGCTCGTGTCATAACAGGTAGTTGCGTGTCGATTGTATATATATTCTCTATCGAGATGCAAGAACTTATTATTCCACGCAATCGAACGTAAGAAGCAACTTCTTAATTCCCGTTTCCTTTACCTTATTATCCCGTTGTTCGTGTTATTCGTAATTATCACATTATCACACGAGCAGCATGAAAATTTGCTCACAATTAGAAATGTACATTTCAGAGCTTTCTGAAATACCATTTTGTGTGCGCTGCCAGAAGATTAAAACTTGAATAAAACAAACGTAGAACGAGACACTACGGAATGAGATTTTTGTGTGATAGTAACGGAGAAAAATTTTCTTTGTACAGAAAATGAATCTTATCATTTTTATGTAATAATTATGTGGACAGTTGCTCGTATACTTCAAACATGGTCTACTAAAAATTACTGTTCTACAATGGCTATAGTAATTTTTTTCTCAGTCAATGTACCTGACACTATAGTAGATATAATAATTATAAGTAATTATTGTTCTTCTCTATTTTCGTTTTACATTCACGAGAAAGTACATTCATTTTCTCACACACACGTACTAGTAAAAAAGGTCATAAATATAAATCCAATCTACATCCTAAAATTTACCGTCTTTAACTCCTTTTTAGAAAAGCTAAGCTAAGTCCAACAGTCGACATTCGTGTCGAGACGAGGCGAGTGAAATGTAGCGTGCGGAAATCCTTCCCCCCCAGCGAATTTCACACCTCGCTTCATATAAGCCCAAGTCGCCGCCGCCGCGTCATGGCATTGGCCTCGTGCGCACCGGCCATAGAATCTAATGGCGGAGGCGCTATTCTGCAGCCTCGAGAACAATGAATGTGCGTGATCTGGGAGAAATGGGCTTGCATGCGAGCGCGCACGGGACTGCTCGCTGGGTTATAAGGGCTGAGTGGGAGTTTTTCGGTATTCCTTTTCATGAATAGACACACTCTTTTTTTCGAACGAATATATATTTCATTCTCTTAGAGAAGCGGGTAATGGAATTCGCTGCACGTAGTTGTACAAGCGTGCATGCATTGTGAAATGTTTCTTTTATCAAATGAATCTAGGTAGACTCATTGGTTTTTTTTTTATCATTTGGGCAGTAAATTAAACGAAATTAGAAACACTATTACGGACACTAACTTTAAACGAGCATTAGCTGTAGGTCAATATTTTTTCACACCTATTTTTTTTTTTCTAACAACTGTAGTTTTTTTATGTTACATATACCTACTTCAGATCGATCTGAAACAATACAAAAAAAAGCTCAAAATAGTTTTTCATATAAAACTTATACCATTTGGAGAATTGCTTTCTAATGAAGCGGATTCACTACCATAAATGCACTTAGTTTATTTTAAAAATATAGACTGAATTATACTCGTTCAAAATTGGTGTTCATAAAATGGAGATAAGGACGTTAAAGAGTTACAATAAAATTACAAGGTATTATAAGATAAAAGAACTTATACCATCTCTTATTATGAAAAGTCGTTTAATTTAGAAAGATTATATGACGGGAAATATCTTAAAAAAGACCGAATGAAGCGTACTCTATATACTTAATACATGCAAGTAGAAACAGACGAATACCTCGAGACACCGATTTTCAAGATCTTTTTCATCTTGCTATCAAATAAGGGAATATCATTTCTTTACATGTAATATTCTTGCATACAAAAAACTACATAAATAATACTAATTAACATTAAAATGTTTAAAAACATTATTGAATCACACAGTGTATGCAAAAAAAAGTAATCTTCAACGTACTATCGAATTAAAAATCCAACACAAAAATCTGAATCATCAAAGTTGTAAAAACAACTCGCCTCAGTGTTTTTAAGTCTCCAGCTCGCAGTGGACACGTGGACCGATTAAAGTACGTAATCGTCCTCGCCGGCATAAGCTCTAGTTTTCAACCAGTCCAGTTTTGTTATGTAAACAATCGGCTATTTATGCTAATCACTGTACACATGTATATACGCGATGAGCTTTCGCAATTCCTCGCATTTCGAAGCCAAGAAATCGCGATATGGGCGACGCGCACTTGACTTTCTCGCGACGTTGCTTTTACGACCTATAGAGGTCGGCCTTTTTTTATCGACGCTGAAAAATTCTTTTAAACGTGCCTACTACCTTTTTGTTGGTTAATGAGAAGCTTTTCAGCTACTTACTGATTGATTGCCTTTTTTTACTAATTGTTAATGTCATGCTCCTTAATTGTAATCGCTTCGAAGATTCCAGAATATATGTGCAATGCATATATAGTGTCTAAGCGCACTATGTTTTAAACGCTAAAGAAATCGTTAGAGCTGTTTGGTAGAGTGTATCGAACATGAGTTGCGTTACATCTTCGAATTTTGATTTTTGTCTGTACAATATTCTGTACAGCCTGCGTTCATTATTTCTTAAGATAAAATTGGCCTATGTTTGTCTATAATCAAATTGGTAACCTTATAAAATAGATTCCTTTATAATTACGATTTAACAAATAAAATCGCAAATCAAGCGATTAGAAGCTGTCGTCTCCTTAGCTTAAAGTGAGTATCACTAAAAGTGTTGGGTAATTCAACAAATACTAAGTCAACTAAACTTTTTCGAATAACTTAACCAACTACTTTTTATTGTATCACAAGTCCAATGATAATCTATTTTTCAATGTACCATTTTATTTCTGTACGTCATGACTTTTATGACTTTTGATATGAGAAATATGTAAATTTCTGGAATTCATGCAATTAAGATTTTGTAATAAATTATACAAGCTAATGGATTTTTATATTTATAATAGCGTCTATCGTGTGTACAGAAATTTGTTCATAACTGCATTTGAAGTGTCGTTAATGCAGTGGCGCCTAAAAGTCGTTACGTGAGCAATTGCGTAAGAAATATCGACGCGAACAATTGAGGGTTAATAACATATGAAGCCTTTACAGTTATCATAGTCTAGCTCTATTTCTGAAAACTCTTTTAAAACCTCCACAGAAGATATTTATATTCAAAGTGTAGCAACTATTCACAAATATCAAAAGAATATTTATCACTTTTGTGTGTAAAAGACGACAAAAGGAAACATTAAATTGAAGTTAATAAGTTCCAAGTACAATTATAAATTTACTGCAGACAAACACAAAAATTATTATTTGCATCCTTGAATAATGATAACTTTCGATTGAACAAAGATTTTCTTTTTGAAAATCTCTGAAGTGATGATGTTTCAAACATACATATTTTTTATATATTGATGATCTAAAATCAAAGAATAAGAAAATTATTATAGTAATTGATTTCATGCCTTCTTTAAAGTACGAAGTCCTTATTCGCAAATTTTATTACCGTAGTTCGTTGTGGTTGAATGCAATCTTTTAGAAAAGACAGAAAATTATTTATCCACGCAATATTCTCAATTATGAAAAGCGAATTCTTTACAAGATTGCTTATACACAAAACGTATAATTAATCGGATATTAAGTGTATGAACTAATTTTGGTATTATGACCGTCTTATCATGATGTCAAATTTAAAGAGCATCGTTTATATAATAACTAATGATGTAGAATAAATAATATCGAAAAAGTAATATGCAAACACTATATTTTTCAAAATCAACTCAGCTGTCAGACGATTCGTGTACGATTGTTCAAAGTGAAACGTATGTGGAACTGCTGCGAAAACGGGGCTTGTAAATTTTCGGGGCACGTCCAAGCGATGGAATAATAAACGTTTCCTCCTCTCTCTCCTCCCTTACCATACATCAGAGAAGACTTTATCGTCGGTATCTATTTTACCGATATATGTGTATATCGTTCCTTCCCTCGTTTTTTACTGCTTATCCCAGTGGCTGATCTTTATAATAGCACCCGCGAGAGGGATACATATATATATATATGTATGTTTGTGTGAGCAAAAGCGAAGAGAAAAGTCGGGCTTGATTCTTATCGAGGCGATCGATTTCGTTCCCGACTCCCTCCCTTTTCCATCTTACTTTGGCCGGTTATGCGGCTGCCTTCCAGCGATTACGTTGTGCAATGTGTTGCGGCTTCTGCGGCAGACTGAGAACAGCGAAACTTCTGATTCGTTGCGATAGAAAGTGTGCGATGGGATTCTCTGCAGGCGAGCAATTTTTTAGAAAGCAAATTCGTTCAGATTTTAGGATATTTTCGAAATGCTTGACTATGTTTTGCTATTTATATATTTCTTCGAGAACAGATTGATTGAATAAAAAATACTAGAGGAAGCCTGGGACATAAGGAACTGTCAAGGAAAACAGTGATAAATGCCGCTGCTAATTTATTGGCACTTAGCTTCCTCAAATTTAATCATTTTTTTCAATATCTTGACCATATATAAAATAAAAATAAAGTAAAATGGAGTTTCAAATTTGAAATTGATTAAGCCGTTCTCGAGAGATAGAGGTTTCTACACCTAATTTCACATATTTTTTTAAGTCAATCAAGTTTCAATAATTAAGTTTCGAGAAATGCAATAAATACCAAAACACACCACGTTTTCTCTTAACTTATAACATCTCAAAATATAGGTAATGCGAAGACTTAATGTTGAATGAATTTATTGATCCTCAGAGAATACATTACTGCAAAATTTCTTTATTTTCTAATATTTTGCGACGTTCAAAACTTATTATGATTTTTCTTAAAGAATTTTATATTAACAATCTGTGATCGCACAAGATGCAAAAGTTCATAAGTCTGAAGTCTGTCTGAGGAGGAGGGTATATATTTACAAGCCCTCGAAACGTCGCAAAATATTAGAAAATAAAGAAATTTTGCAGTAATGTATTCCCTGAGGATCATTACTGCAAATCAATAAATTCATTCAACGTTATGAATAAATGAGGAATAATTAATGTAAATTAATCATCATCTAATGTAAAGACTTATTAGTTGTTAATAAAAAGACACTTTAAATAGATCTTTAAAATTTTAAAAATTTTAACAGCTACATATGCATAATGTAAAAAAGACACAATAATTGTCAGCAAATTAATACAGTTTCTAAGCGAAATTTATATAAATATTATCATAATCTTAATATATTTAAATTCTACTATTACAGATCTTTACTATATTCTATTCATACTTTTAGCAGTATATTGTTAATATTAAGGGCATCTGCTAAGGTCGGAAAGATTATTCCATTTCCAATTTTGCATTGAGAGAAATTTTTGGAAAAAACTCTGTCAGCACCTCGGCAACGATGCAAAACATAATTATGTGATTCCAGTTTTATAAAATTCCAATAAATCACAGAGATTTTTGTCTTCGAAATTTTTTTCGTCAATAATGTGTGAATTATTGATGAAATTTTATGAAACTGAGACCATATAATATTTACATCGTTACCGAGGTAGAGTTTTTTTCCAAAAAATAATCTCTAGCTTTATACATGCCTTTATATACAATCAATTAGGTAAGAACCTGTCTGACCCTGGCGCATTCCCTTAATATAATTAATTATTATTCTTCAAACTACATCGCTATATTTTTATTAATAATCTATACACTGACGTTCTCCTGAGGTCTACTATTTCTATTAACTTTTACAGAAAATATTGTATTTAATACAATATTTGAAAATTATTAAATGGAATTAACTATCGCCCCGGTAATTAAACCAGAAATATGAAAAATCTTCATGGTTATAAAATAGCGATATCTTTGATCATGGTCGGAAGTGGGTAGAAAATTAAGCGGAAGTGAATCGGAAATAAGATGGAAGTATAAATTCTTGAAAATTAATGAAATTGTATATTCAATTATAAAATTCACTCCTGTAACTAAAATATTAATCATTAAATACTATAAAAATTAATTTAACATTTCGCAATCTAATGACAGATTTTAATGACTCATAAATTATAATATATAATTAAAGCTTTAGTTTATGCATTTGAAGTAAATTTGTTTTGTAAAAACTATCAACTTTGTATTCAACGTAGTTACTGAATCTGTTTTTTTCTCAACCTATAAAAATCAATAATTTTAATGGAAAACCGTTATTTGTGCATAAAGTAAGCAAAATAGAAAATTAAACACTGTGAAAATTGTTGGGTATTTCTTCTACATTCTTTTTGTAACTATTTCTCTTTGGTAACTATTGGTAACTATTCTCTTTGGTAACTATTTCTTTTACATTCAAAAAAAAACTTTACCGTTGTTTGAATATGGCAAAATATTTGTAAGATTCGTAAAATTGTGCCCGGATTTATTTAGAGGTGTATGGTTAATTCAGAAAATGCTTTTATTAAATCAAACAATAAATTTCTATTAGCTTGAAAGAATTAATAAGTAATTTCTATTTTTCAAAAATATTTTCGTGTTAATCACGTATGAACGATATAATCGAAGTAACAACTAAATCCGCATAGAAAATACAATATTCTGGGTTTGTGTACTCTCATTCGAATTATACAAACTCTATTGTTAATTACAGTGAGTATTCCAGCAATTATTCCTATCAAAACATTCTCACGTCACACACTCTCAGGAAAAATTCTAGAAACTTTTTCTCTCAGCCCACGATCACCTAAAACCAGCGTCTACGAGAGCGCGACACATACCTTTGACTACGTCGACGACTGCAGGCGAGATAAAAGAGATGAGAATCAGGAAGGTCCATTTCCATACAAATGCTCTCTCGCAGCGACGCTGGAACGGAAATAGTCTCTCGAAAAGAAACGCGAAAAAGATTATAAAAGAGAGGATGGGAAGATGAAGAAGAAGGCGCTGGAGGAGGAGCTGAAAATTTTCGCGCAAACATTCATTCTTGCTAGCATGCAAAACAGCTGTCTGCAACTCTCGAGAGCACTTGAGTGCTTTTGTATTAATATGCTGCACTCGTGCATAACACACATACACACATGTGCACTTGTGCACGAGCCTCAACCTATAAGCACATACGGACTTAAGTGGTCTATATTGTATGTAGACGGCAAACAGATATTTGAAGTTTTCCTTTCGCATTATGTCTGATTTACGGAAAACTTGTAATTGGATGATTCACGTATTATTATTATTAACGCAGCTGCTGGCACGAAATTATTGTTTTACATTAGCTCAAGGGTGCAGCAGAAAAATCCATGATATTCACAGAATACATTCCGACAAAAATTCCATTTAAAGCCATTTAATTAAATGTATAATACATTTGTGTGTGCACAAAAGAAATACTGCTTATTTTTAGAAACTAACAGAAACAAATTATTTTACAAGTCGCCAATGAGTGTAAGATAATAGAGGTGGTTTCACGTAATTATTAAGCTTATTATCAGTCAATTAATGAAGAATAAGTATAGTATTAGTCATTTTACGAAAACAAAACTTGTGAAAAAGAAACCTCTACTGTCATCGAAGATAAACATAAGCCATTTTCACTTATTTAAAAGTAATTAAAGCTTACTACATAATACCTATTTACAATTTTAATATGAATTCATTAAATAGCTATTGGTGATTGTAGTTGAAATCGAATTTGCTTCTCCGTTCATATCAGTGACTGTGAATTATAACTTTTCATTAATTTCCAGTGTTCATTTACACTAATTAAAGGTAGATTGCTATTGTGTAGAATTTCCTGACTTCTGAAGCCCTTGAAAGTTTCGTTATTATTTATTTATTTATTTGTTTTCCCTCATATCTAAATTGCATAGTGACCTATTTTCACAACTTTCCAACTTCATATAACAGCACATAGTATAGCGAGTAGAAGTAATAAAAATATTGCTGTAATACTACGCAGAAGAAAAATTTATAATTGTAAAGCGAGAATTTCGTAACAGATATTTTAACATTAATTACAGTTTGTTATATAATAAATAAACATTTTTAGTTCAGGAACGTAAAAAAGAGCATTCTTGAAATTCAATAAGCTATAATTTCATGCGAAATTTAAAAGCCAAGAGATAATTTAAATTAAGGAAGTTTTAAACTATATGGCTAATTAACACATTAATAAACACTGCAACAACAATAAATCGTTGTTGATTTACGTCTTTATTATTTTTGAACAGCAAAATGGTAAATCGCTATACTTAATATAGCTCAATATTTTAATTATCATCAAAATAGTTTTAGCAATATGAGAAATCTGCATTCGAACTGTTTAAAATATGATATCAATAATAAGTAAATTTATAACATGTTTTGAGACTTACGATTGTATATTAGGTAAATCATAAATTCAGTTTCATATTGAGTACTTCCACTGCGCCTGAACAGCGAACAAAAATAAATTGCTAGAGCCTCTATAAAAACTTAATTAAAAATGTAATAATCTTAAAACTGTCGTCCGCTAAATGTACTTATAAATTTTTGTAAGTACTTGCGAAACTTTCAAGAGTTTTATCTCGCACTTAAAAATATAGTTTCATTAACTTGGTAACTTAAAATTAAAACATTTGACTTTTGCAATCACTTCTCTTTTATGGATTAATGAAATGTAGCACGTAAAAGTTTATTGAATCTAAGATTACAAGGTTCTATTGTCGTTAGAGGTGAATTTTCGTATTCCTGATCAGATTATTGTGACGGTCTCAGTTTCAGATCAGGACTCAATTCTAAAACATTTTTTAAATGCATAATCATACATCTTACTAAACTACAAATATAAGATTATACAAATGTATTAAATAATAAAAAGCTAGACTCTAAATATGTTATCAGGAAATACTCTTGGCGTCAAAAATTACGGCAATCACGGTATATGACATTGAAATTTAAATATTTATAGATATATTAATAAATTTATGTTACTGCGTGCGAGAAACCAAATTTATCGCACGCAGGAAAAAAACGCATCATTAAATCGAGCATATCGCACGTAGTGTCATAATGTACGGTTCTTACATATGCAATAAATAGTGTACTCCGTAGATTTACCCATATACTTTTCCGCGATTACCAGAGTAGATTACTCAACTACTAACTCCAACCACAATACGGTCCTTTGAATTTATTTTTACTAAAAAAGTTATGAAATAATCATCATTCGATAAGAAATATTAAATAAGAAGTTTGATACTTTTTACCACAATACAGTTATAAAGAGAAAGTATAGTCAAGTATATATTCGTCGTGTACCATCTCTTGCATATATTCGTACTCGTTCATCTGCTGCATAATAAATCGCTTCTATTCCACTCCGGTGCTTATTTGCGCTGCAGAATTTCATTAAAAACGCACGCGTAGGCGACTTTCGAACGAATCTCGAAGAGTTTCGCTAAAAATTATGTCGAAATATTGCGCGCCGATGGTTTCGCCTTTCCGCTCGACTCGATTTTCCCACTCAAATGAGAGCGAGATTGTGTGCATGAGGGATTATGTCGTACTTTGGAATCGACTACGATTTCTAGGCATTAACACATTTTTGTGTCGTAAATGTGAAACGAGATTATTTCGAATGCAGGATGCAATGTAATATTGATTGGTATCAACAAAAGCAATTCGCAGGTACGCTAAATTAACGAAGGGTAATAAAATAATATGTGTAATATGGGACTCTCTATCCCGAAAGTCATTCAATTGCAGTAAATAAGATGTGTCATTCAAACTATTAGAATTTGCTTCTTTTGTTTAATAAGAAATAGATTCACCAAATTGCAATGAACATTTCACGTATTTCTAAGCAGTTTATACTAATTCATTTTTACTCAGTTGCAGGAGTGATAATTTATTTGAATCAAGAATGTTGTTTTTTTTGGCATAAATAAGTATTTGATAGCTGGAGATCATTTAAGTAAGAAAGGTCTTTCTTCGCTCGTTTCACCTTTCCATTGTTCAAGGCTCTGCCAAATAATTCCAGCTTACCCGCGCTTATCGTTCGCCTCGTGCCAAAGGGATGCGGCTATCGTGCATCTGAATACTTACAAAAATAAACCGTGCAACCCGCCTTTATACGTCAAAGTTCGCAGATACATTGTTGCGGCTCGTTTTTTCAGCTGTTCGTCTTTTATGATGCTGCGAGATGACGAGAGCAGCTCCTGTCATATCATCTGTCTTTATATAGGAAATTCTCCAACTGACTTGTTTTTCTTGTGACGAGGACGTCAAACTCGTTCGTTAAACGACTTTTTTTCGGACTACCAAAGTAATTATAATTGTCATTTTTAGTTTTTGTTCGGTCATGTGAGACGACGACACGATTTACATGATGATTCGAATGATTTTCGTATGATGATATCTTCTTGCTGCAAATTTTTGCTTTAGGATTTTGACTTTATTCGAATCGTCAAAGTTTTCAAAGGAAAAATACTGGATGGTTTGTGGACAAAAGTCAAAGACTGTACTTCCAGTTTTGAGAGCTTGAAATAGAAAATGGAAAAAAATCAATAACTTCTCGATGGTTCCGCTCTACATTTTTCAAAAGAGAAACAGCATAATTGAATTAAATTTCACACTTGGACACGTTCGTATACTTTGGTTAGTTTGGTTATTTTTTTAAGTCGATTTCATGAACAGTAAAATGCCACCATGCTACCTCAATCTCTATTTTCAATATTTACTTTTACAATAGTAGAATTGTTAAAAAGCGTTTTTATATACAATGCACATATGAATTTATAAAATACACAAACAGTGAAAAATTTCGAAAAAAATTCGAAAATACATGAAAAACATTAAACTGCATAAAAATAGCATAATGTATTTGATACAAAAATGCTCGTGTATTCGCAATCAACAAAAAGAAAGTAGTTAACCATCAGCGTCACTTTTTTAAATGAAACATTGCGCGCAGCTGGAAAACATATTTTAATAAAAGAAAAACTGGTAATCGGAGAGTAAGCTCACGAAAAAATTTCGCAAACGTGTCCCCGCCATAAAGAGAATTCGGAAACTTTCTCGCCAAGCAATCCCACAGAAAACTATGCTGGCGGAATGAAGAAAGAGAGGGAGAAAAACAAAGTAGAGAAGGCAGGAAAAAAAGTTTCTACCTCACAAGACTCGAACTGCGGGAGTTTTACACTATCTTTGCACTTGGTTCTATTTTCAACGCCTAAAATTGCATAGTTTTCAAAGTGAGGCAAAGTACGCTTATAAAGTAAGCGCATTCCGCTGCATTATAAATGCCGAATAGGGTATACCGAACTACACACTGTTTTTTTAAAAGCCTTTTGCTGGCGTTTTCAGGCTCTAGAGAAACACTCGGATCTTGTGTGCAGGATTTCGAAATTTCTGGAATACTGCTTGAATTTTCACCTACTTTTTGGTCAATTTTCTGCCAGCGTGCATTTGTAATTTTCGGACTTGTGGCGCAAAATGGACGAATCTTATGTTCCTTTGTAGAAATTCTGCATTTAACAGCGAAATTTTAGCGAAACTTACCATGGTTTACTGCAGAACGATGACGCAACAAGAAAATGCGTTTAGTAAAAAGAATTTGCTGAAAATTAGTTTAAATTTGGCTAATCTCTGTTAGCATTCATCTTCATCAATTACAGTGCATTTTCAAGCTAAAAAGATATATAGCTATGCAGGTGAATTATTTACCAGCCAAATATTTGATAAGAATAAACAGAATCGACCTTAGCAGAATAAAAATTAAACTCAATCATAGGTGTAATTTGTTGCTATAATTTTGAATTTATTGGTATTAGAAAATATAGTTAGGCTCAAGCTCTATTAATGATATAAATAAATCGAACACATCGAAGCATGCTTCTACCACTCAAATCTCTAATTGATTCTAGAATCCATCGATTGAGCGCCATTTCTCCTCGAGTATTTCGTTTTCCTTTGCGAAACAAGCCCAGACAGCGAGAGGCGCACCTCTATGCAGCCCCAATCGAACGCGAGAAAACAAAAGAAAAAAATATCGACTATAGTAAAGCAACTTGGGCTGGCAACAAACACGCCGGCAAATCGAACGAAGCTCGCGCCTCGTGGATAGAGACTATAGAGAGGCAATATAAAAGCCGAGACTGAGGATATAATCGCATCACTTATTCATCTATCGCCAACTTCCTATACATATATATATACAGCCGTTGCGCTTCACTCCCCCCCCCCTCTTCCACCCCTTCCATCCCTTCCACCACATTTTCAACCCCTGCAGCGAGATGCAATATAACAGTATTGTGCGCATGTAAACGGACTCGGGTTCTATATATATATCTATTTCGCCTCGTCCGCAGACCTAATTGCATGCGCGCATAATATACCAGTTCGCTTCTCTATATCTCTGATACGCGTATACACTGACTGCACACGCTTATGTGTCGTCAGCAATATAACTCCAGTTAGCATTGCTTCACTCGCGTATGGTCTATATATTAAGCGTGCGCGGAGCCGAGTTACCGATTCGATGTGCCAGCTGGAATTTTTTAAGTTTAGAAAATTTTCTATCGTTACAATTTGCTGGAACTAATTTCAAAGGGTTCCATTTCTTTGATATTTAGATACGTTTAAAGATATCCTTCTCTACGCGTGTTTTACTTAACCCATTAACGCCCAAGTGGACACTTTTTTCACCACTTATTCAGAGCTCTCTAGATGGGATAAATTTGGGCCTAAAAAATTTTTGAACACATGAAATTTATAGATTTTTCATCCATCTTTCGAATGGTGACATCCAAAATATAAAAAAATAATTTTTTATTACTCAAAAATGAAGTTTAAGTTTAAAACTATCAACTTTCAGAAAAAAATTTAAATAAATAAAAATTGCTTAGAATTCATCAAAGAACACAATAGAATTTTTTCAGAATTTTTGGAGAAAATTTAGAAAAAATCTTTACTCGAGGTTTTTATAAATTAAAAAAAATTCAAGAAAAATTCTGAAAAAATTCCATTGCGTTCTTTGATGAATTCTAAGCACTTTT
>UELV01176781.1:0-13384 GCA_900490015.1 Megastigmus stigmatizans | reverse complement strand
CACACACACGAGTATATAACCGGCTGAATGATACGTCATGCGGCCGATCGCGGCTCCACCGTTTCTCTCTCTCTCTCTCTCTCTCTCTCTCTCTCTCTCTCTCTCTCTCTCTCTCTCTCTTTAAGCGCTCGCGGACCCGTTTTCCATTTTTCTTCCCTCCCCCTACAACTGCACTGGCAGGCACACACGATAAAACGTAAACGTGTGTTGCGCGCGCTCAGTCGCCGCCGAATTTCAGCTGCCGTATGTTGCTCTGAGTCCACGCGCGAGAGCCGCGTATAACACCTTGCACTCGATCCTTAATTACAACAAGGTACTTGACTTTTCTTCACTTGTTTTTTTTTGTATCGTACTTTTTTTTTCTTGGGAAATTGGTCTGCGTCGACTGGTGCGTTTGATGGGGTGAATATTATTATTATATGTTTCTCTTTGGATCGTTGTGGATTCTGGAGGAGGGGAACGAGTTTTATTTTTAGACGAAGGCCGAAAGCCTCGATTATGGAGCTTAGAATTTCTTTTTGCAAATTGTGTATACCTGTGATGGGTTTCGATGAATAACGAGAGAATTTCTTGATTATTCATTATGTAGAACGTGTATTACGTCGACGCGAGTTATTCGGTGGTGAGACCGTGTTTTGACTGCATCGAAAGCGGAGCAATAAAGATTTTCTATTAATAATAGTAGGCCGAATGTAAGTACATTCAAAAATATGCGCATCGAGCACGCACAAACAGCCCCGATACACTGCAAATTCATAATTCAACTCTTTTAATTGATCAAACTGCAATTGCACGTCCTAAAAGCAAAAGAACCGAAATATCAATCGGCCGCGTCGTGTCGCCAAACTCTCCGACCGTTATCGCTTTTTCCAACCAAATATTTATGAATGAAACCTGGTAAGCTCCTAATCCTCACTGAAAACATTCGGATGATCTATAACCGCGAATATAGAAACAGATTGCTGCCTCGCCGAGTGTGACACGTTGCACGACGTCTGCGTGTGTACTTACACGTTTTTTTTTTCATTCTCTCCCGAGCCGCTAGCGCTTCTCCAACATTGGTCAATATTAATAAACGCGTATAGAGCGTTGAGAGCAGACTTTTTATCTTTTCGAGCGCGCGATCGCTATTGGAAAGCTCAGCTGTAGATAAGATGATGATGTTGTAACAGTCTGAGGATATCGCTAATTGATGCGTGCGATGGTTGGGCTTGTGGTTTTTATACATTAAATTTTCCAAGATTCGCTACCGTTTCAGAGTTTCTTTATTTAATGCAAAATTTAAACAAAATACAGCAATCGTTGGCGCGGTTTCTTTCTTAAAGAATGTGTTCGCATTCCATTTGTTATTGGTTGCCGAACCAAAATAGCGGACGATTCATATGTAAACAAAGTATTTCGGATGGATAGACCGAGTATAGAGAACAGCTATATTGGCGAGTCTCGTTTTCAAAAAATACTAGCTCGCTAAATACTGATTTAAACAATTTTTTGTTATTTTATATTTTCTCGCGTGCGCATAACTATTACAGTAAAATTATATACATTGATGTATTTTTTATCGCGTCAAGGTAATAACGAGTACTTAACTGCTTATACCTATAATCAGCACACGACTGAAATATTTATTGCAAAAAATGGGGTAAAAGTTATCGTTCAGTCGATTGATAGTTCGGTATATATATAGAATAAAAAGAATTCGATGAAAATATTACTCTATAGTTGTGATATTGAATACATGAATTATTTTAATGGGGATTAGCATCTGTATTGATTTCGATGTGCCTATCTATATATAAGAGAAAATTGATTCTTTTTCGTTGTCTCTCGATGCATTCAAAACGAATTTGCGCGCTTAGAAAAGTTCGACCTGCCAATCAAGCGCACCAGTGAGAGAGAGAGAGAGAGAGAGAGAGAGCGTGAGCGTCAGGTGGCTATAGGTGTATAGATCTTCATAGAATTATTATTTTTACATTAGGTAAATTATTCAAATGTTGCAAGAAATCTGTTAATTGACTACTTTAAAATTAATATTATCAATTCACGTTTAATAAATACACTTGTAACTTTCAGTTATGAAACTGCAAAAATAAATTTAATGTTAAACTCAGACTGCAAGATTATATTTACACAATTATATTGCATAGCAATAAGAGAATCAATATTTAAAGTTATTTAAAATTTAAATTCATATATTATTCAAAGTAATAAGTGCTTCGTTTGTATATCTTACTCTATCATTATTTTAGTGTAATGATTTAAGTAATTTTCGTAAAAGTTTATACCATATATCACTTTATAATTAAAATACCAACCCTTTATAGCGCTCTAATTCTGCTTTCACATCTACTGTAAGAGCAGGAAATACTTTCTGATACGATGCAACCAATGCTATGGACTTTTCAGAAAATTTATAATCTCCAACAAGTTCTCCTATTCTAATTCCTGTTCTAGCAGCTTTACTTGAGTAGGCAGGACCTATAGGATTTGAAACTATATTAATTTTGAGCGTTGGATCAATATAAAAAGGTTGTTTCTGTCTGACAGAATATTTATTTATTGGAATTAAGTTAAAAATTTCTGTACTGTAGTGGCCATTTATGATCATAGATGTACTAATGGAATTTAAATTGAACTCTATACTATGGCACAAGATGAGTATACCTATAGTCATGGAAACATTGAAATTTCCTTTTTGTATATATACGCAAGATATCTTATAGAGCCTTATTATGTTGAATATGTTCTAACCTAGAAATACTATTCGTATGAATTGGTCTCCAGATTGTTGAACCGTACATAATTTGACAAGTGTAACATGTAAATATCTAACAAGCTTCCGCAATACGAAAATTAGTACAATAAAGCCCCGGTTTATGAAAATAGTTTTAAAAACTATTAAGTAGTTACATAATTTAGTACTTAGCAAAAAAAGAAAGAAAAGGGTATAGGTAGTTGTCATAATAGCGACCGGTATTTTAAAATTGCCGCTCTTTTGATCACGTGACAATTGACAGAACGCAGCAGAATACTCAACATGGCGAATAGTTGAGGTGAGTCGGGTGCTCCTATTTTGGTATTTAACTGATTTTTTTACAAGCATGAATAGTTCAATGTGAAATTTTGAATTCCTAGGAAACTTATCAATGCTGCAAAACGTTGCGACTAAAACAAATCCAAATTTTGGAATGAAGAATGAAGAGAATACATTATGCTGCCTATGTGGCTTGCCCAGCAATAACAGTATTATTCAGTCTCATGATAGGCTTTGTCACTATGTACATAGAGAACACTATTCCTCCTGTGTTTGTATTTCTCTCTGTGCAGTTCTACCTGAACTGGTACCTGGTGTACAATATAAACAGGAAAGTTGTCATACCTTTTACTATGACTACTTGTCGAGAGAGCAAAGGTAGTGGAACAAGATTTTGGTATTGTGAAAAATGTAAACTCTACACTCGCAGGCCAGCGCAACACTGCATACTGTGCAAAAAGTGTTTTTATTATCGTGATCATCACTGTTTCTTCCTTGGAGGATGTATACTGCGTCAGAATATGGGAAACTTTATCATTGTTTGTTTATATGCTTCCTTTTCCTGTATTTATGCTATGTTCACGATAGGCCCATATTTATATGAATACTTTATACGCTCAGATACTTCTAAACTGAATGTTTATTACTTTGCTCTGAACTTCTTTTTTCCCATCACCTTGGCTAAATTTTTCTTAGTCAATGATGAAAGTGGAAATGTATTTTTGGTGACTCTGTTCAATGTCTCAGTTTCTATTGCCTGTTTTGCACTAATTTATGGTTTATGGAAATTGTATGCTTGCCTATCAGGAAGACAGAAATATTTTCCAGATGATGGGAAACAACAAGATATTTATGAAATCTTTGGAAGTTATGGATTTTTGAATTTCATCTTTCCCTTTAATGGATTCTTACACTCCAGGAGCATCGATGAAAAGTATGAATTGAAGAGTGTTTAGAGAGAAAACATTGGTCAAAATCAGTGGCTATGAGTCATTTATAAAGTTTATCAGAAATATATATATATATTTAAACTATTATACATATTTTGTTTTGTATATAATAAATGATATATATTTATTACAAAAAATTTAAATTGTTAACAGTTTTTGTTTGAAAAATATTAATCATTAAACCTGATTAAAACAAATTTTTTAACGATCTGAATATCAAATACAGCACTTTAATAAATCCAAAATTCCAAATGAGATTAATCACTTAATTTTCGCCGACGTTTCCTCTCAGATGTCAGAATATATTAATTCGTCATTTTCTTTAATCGTAAAAATTTTATTTTATAAATAATGAAACTTTTCTGTTTTTTGCTACAGCACATACATATTTACATAGCACTCACGCGAATACACACCGAAAAATTCTCACACAGTTCTGTGAAATAGTTTGCAACAAAAGGAGAATGGAAATCGCCGGTATTACAGTTCAGTATGCTGATAATGCTGCGTTTTGAAATCATTTGGATGTATGAAGAGACCTTCCATTGCCTGCCACTGCGAGTAACTATTGGATGAATGTTCACCCACCACCTCACTCTGACCAACTATTGGCGAACCGTATGTTCGTCCAGTTACTGCCAAATATCTGTAAATAGAAATTTTTTATTGTTGATGACAAAATTAGGGAAACTGTATATAGAACTGTGATTTTATTGAATTCTGTGTAGATACTTAAAATGAATATATATTTCTGTGTAATCTTATACATTACTTTATAAATTTGTATTATTTTTTTTTATAGATTAATAATTATAAAAATAAAAAACAAAGTGAATTAAAATTTTATTTTCAAGTGAAATTGCAAACTAGAAATTATTGGAATAAATTTACACTGAATTATGATTATTATAAACATTTAAAGAAAATTTGCATTTATCTATAGATGTAGTGATTAAATCTATATTTTTGTCTTTTATATACTAGAAGTGCAAATAAAGAGATCTTCCAAAATGAAATTTTATACTGCCAAAAGAAATACAAATGCTTGTTATTATTTGTGAAGAAAATAAAAATTAAATATACTAACGCATCTGTATCAATGTGTTTTAACATGACTGCATCATCCCTTTCCCAGTAATCGCTTGGACAGACAACCATCCAGTGATCACCTGAGTCACCTTCTCCCTGGTTTCCATAAGCTGAAACTTCTTGCTTGCCACTCAATGGCGAGCTCACATGATGAGAGTGAAGATTTTTTTTGGTTGACACGTGTTCCAAGCGAATTGTATCACCACATTTTATTTGTGAACTAAATTTTGAAAATTTATAGATTAAAAAATAATAAAATATGTATCATAGATACAAATATACAAATTTTCTATTGTTATGAATTTTTTTTTTTTTTTTATTTATTTAAACCAGAGTAAAGTACATTACATTACATACATGGTAACCCTGCAGAGGAAAATAGCATTTCCTGTATGCAGGTCTGGTACATGCAAATTTACATGAATTCCTTACAAAACTAAAATTAGCAGATCTTTATTGATCTACTAATACTTAAAAACTATGAAGACTGTCATAAGTCTTCTTAACAAAAATATTAATACATATTTTATGGTTTCTTTTAAAATATTAAATGAATTCATGAATTGATTAAAGAGAAAAATTGAATATTGGTAATACGAGCAATACCACTTATATCAATTTAGTGAAAACAAAATTTAAAAGTATAGAAATTTACCCTCGAGAACATTGCTTTCCAGTAGGAGCTTTCACAAGCCAGTATGAATTGCCGTCTTCTTTAGCCTCTATTGCAGTGACAGATTGTTGTCCACTTCCAGTACCATATTTAATATCATGTGAATGCAATCTTACATTATAATCTGAATTCATTAATTTAATAACTGACCCGCAAGTGACATAGTTGGTCCCCCTAGCTGAAATCAAATAATTTTAAATTATAACTTAATTTGTGTAAAAAGCATTCATTATAACATAATCAATTAAGTATTTCAGTTTAATTACTGATACTTAAATTTACCTTTTTATAGAAATAACATCTTTTACAATTTGTAAGTCAATATATGCACTTACATGTTGTAAAAAATTACTGAACTATTTTAAATAACATGCAACCTAAACATTATTAAAATTTACATTTAGTCAGATAAATGACTAATAATTAAAAGGTATCCAACAGAGCCTAAAAGAGCAAGGTTATGTTTGTGTAGCTTCTTATAAACTTTGATTATTTTATCTGTCAATTTAAGAGTACAGATTGTAAAATAAATTCACAATAAACATAAGTGAAGTGTGTTATAAAATTTTAGCACACAAATGATCTTCATAAAATCTCTGCACCCTTTACCTAAGAAGATTAGGATTGGTGACAAACAAACCAAAATTTCAGGTCATTAAGTAATAGGTTAAAATTCATCATATAATTATATATTTAAGTACCTGTGACGTAGCCAATGTGCAGGAACACAGAAAGAACTGTGAGTGCGAAAAGCTGCAAATACGTTTTATCTGCGACCATTTTTCCAAACAGTACCTACGTATCGGAGCAGAAAATCACACTAAACAGACTAAAACAGACACACAAGCAGACGAGACCACGGCGGGTGCAATGATAGGAGGCGTATAGGAGTGGGAGTCAAAACTCAAATCGCTCGTGCGCACGTGTCAACTCTACAATCGATGCACGTCTATTAGTCTATATATATATATATAGGTATCACTTATAACTTATCAGTTATCAGTCTTTCCGCTTTTCCACTATATTTTTTGGATCCAAATATTCCAACTAAACTACAATTACGAATATTTATGCTTGTAATTGTATTTTTTACAACTTGTAATTAAATCATAAATCACAAAAGATTAAATATATCTTTTAGTTTCCTTGATAATAAGTTATTAATTTTTTGTAAAATTTATAAGCATTACAAAATTTTGGGAATGTGACAAAATGTTTTTACCAATTGTCTTTTTGAGTATTTCATTAATTGATATTAGTTTTATATTTATGATTTGTTTCATATTTTAATAGACTTTTATTTTATTTAAGAATTTAAATTTTATTAAACAATTTCACCAACATATAAAAACTAGGTACTATTTTTTTTTAAATTAGTAGATTGGCTACACTAATCATTCAAATAATAATATACGTCTATACGATAATAATCTTCGGTACCTATGGAATGTATATACATATATACCTGTATTATATTAAAAATGTTTTAGGTATACTTAAAAACATTTCAAAATGTGAAATATAGAAATAACTTTTATTATTTGAATTTAGGCATTTAATTTTTACATTTTTTAATGCCTGCATATAGGTACTAAGTACATACATATTGTAAATAAATCTTAATAATTTAAGAATGCAGTCATTGCTTATCTGTTAAAAAACGCTAATCTATTACAAATTTTAAATAGAAATGTATTTGTATAGGTACTCCATTTTAGCTGATTTCCACTTCCGCATCGTATTCTATCCTATAGTATTTGTCTATAATTTTGGCGCGCAAAATTGCCGGTTCCCTCTCATTCGTGCTCCATCTTAAACCGTGAAGACAGAACGCTCTTGAAAGGAATTTGGTTGATTAATTATACGAATTTAACAAAATTAAAATTTTGCAAATTTCATATACAAGATGCCGTCAAGCGATAAGTGCGTTTTGAAATATATGAAGTTGACTGACAAAGCTTTCCCACCTCAAAAAGGCTCACCAAGTGCCGCAGGTTATGACTTGAAAAGGTAATTTTGTTTGTTGCAAAAGATTTGTTCGCAAATTATTCTAACTTTTATCTTTATTGTTACAATGCATTACCTATATGTTGTAGATATTTGAACAATCAATAATTTGCTTGCAAACATAAGTACAAATTTATCATACAAGTTTCAAAATTGTTATCTCGTAATTTGTATAAAAATGAATCTAAATTTGTATTTGTCACATATCTGGGTGCTTTCGTGATTTCTAACTTGAACATTATTTTAAAGTGCTTACGACTACGTAGTACCGGCAAGAGGAAAAATGCTTATCAAAACTGATTTGCAATTTGCTGTACCTGAAGGCACTTATGGAAGAGTTGCACCCAGATCTGGTTTGGCACTGAAGAATTTTATTGACGTTGGTGCTGGCGTAGTTGATGCTGATTACAGGTAATTTTGTTAAAGTTTTTTAATTTTAATAGATAAAATTTATCAGAATATAAACTTCACATTGAATTTTAGAGGTGAAGTAGGAGTTGTTCTATTTAACCACAGTGATACTGATTTTATTGTTAAACCCGGAGATCGTGTTGCCCAATTCATTTGTGAGAAAATTGCTTATCCAGATCTTGAACAATGTCATACGCTTGATGAAACTAAAAGAGGAGCTGATGGCTTCGGATCCACTGGTGTCAATTAAACTTTTAAAAGTGCTTGTGATCTTATATATAATATTTTATTTATTTAATAAGTCTTGTATAATTTTAAAGAAAAATAAGCTGTAAGCATTTTATACAAAATTTTATTCTTAAAAAAGTGTATTTATCTATGTAACTCCATTTTAACAACTTTGTTTTGAATAAATTCTTAGATCTTAGCATGTGGGTGTACTAAGCCTGTATTCTGTGTTGGAGATTTTATTAAGCCTTGTACTTCTCTGAAGTTCTTGTGCTCTGAATCTCCTAAAAGCTTGAAAATCACATTTTCCGAAGTTGCAATATGGCATCCTATTTGCCTCATTCTCTAAAAAATTTGACATCATAGTCAATTAATATTTTTGAACGTGAATTTATTAGAAGAAAGTTATTTTATAATGAAATTTTCGTTATTGTTGCAGATTTTTAAATTTTGATAAACTGATGTAGAAATACCTGTTTTTGCAAATAGTTTTGTATTAAAAAATCAAGTTGAATAGTAAACAAGTTTGCTAATCCTGTAAATAATTGAAATACCTCCAAAGCAAGTAATCTGTCTTCTTGAGTTCTAGATGAACAACAGTCAGCTACAGTATGCACTTCATAACCATTATGTCTTAAATCAATTGCTGTATTTTCCACGCAAGCATGACATTCAACACCAATAAGAATGATTGAATCTGGCTTACCACTGTCGCAAAGGTGACATAGTTCCTCGATAACCTTTAAAATTGAAGTTAAAAATAAATGCTGCGTTCCAACATTGAGAGAGTTAAGACCAGCAAAGCAAACCTCTGGTGTGTACATGCTAAATTTAGTTTTAGGAAAAGGACCTCTTGCTCCACATATATCCAAACTCAATACAGTTTTACCTAAAGCTTTTGGATTCTGCTCAGTAACCAACATTGGCACATTTAAGATTTTGCAAGCTCGTATCTATAACAAAAAAGGAAGAAAATTCATGAAATTATCTATACTTGTCTGCTTTATCAAATAATGTAATCATTACTAGTTTTGAAGAATTAGCTGTGATTTTGTCGAATTCGTAAATGGCTTTGATGAACTTTTCTTGCAAATCGCAAATAAATAACGCAGTTTTACCCCGCGTCAAAGTTGCTGCAGTCGCTTTTAGAGCCATTTTTCTATCGCGATATTTAGAAAGAAAATTGACTGCTTTACAAATTCATTTTTCAAATTTAATTATTTCTGCGCGTGTGTGGCCGAATTGTGAACTTCTTGTATGCATTCCCAATTCCCATACAACCATGTAGAAAGTAGCGCCACGGACAAATCATAAACTTCTTGGTGTATCCAGTATTCCATTTAACCACGTAGAAAGTGGCGCCATTGCGCACGGAGCCAATAACGACACTATTAGTCAATGGACTTTAGGACAATGGAAATTGAAAACATCATTGTTTAAAAAATGCATAAACATTAAAAATTAATAAATTTGGCGGTTTTTTGCTATTATCTCGGCTCCAGTTGGTCTGAGCGAAAAAACCAGAGTAATGAATCGATGTGTTTTTTCAAGACTAACAAAAGGAGATTATATACAAGGAGGTTATATACAAGCGATACTTGCAAGTCATATCAGTAACTATTTGAAAAACATTAGATAATATTACTTTTACAGGAAAGTGATATATTTTGAATGATCTTAGATTGTAAGTAATTTATTCTTTACTTAATAAAACATCAACAACGTTATTATTATGTTTATATCAATTAATAGATAAATAGGTTAAGGAATAAAAAATTTCCAATTTCGTTTTTTCAAAGTTTAATCCACGGTTATTGTCCGATTTATGGGTTCATTTTGTTCGTTTTCGAAAACTTAAGCCATCCATAGTTAGTTAAATTGTTTTTTCATTTTCAAAATTTGGCATTATTTATTTCATTATTGAAATATTATTATTGTGTTACAAAACTATGTAGCTATACAAAAAATGTATTGAATATAGTATAATTATTTGACAAAGTAAATCAAATCTTATCATCCAAATCAACAAAAATTTTAATCATATATTATTAAACAGTTAAACTGACTTTTTGTAAATTTTTAACTTTCCTAAAATAATTCAAGTATATAAATTTATGGCGTGAAGTCGAAGTATTTATTACTGAGGTTTTCTCGCTCAGACCAACTGGAACCGAGTTAATAGCAAAAGACCGCCAAATTTTTTAATTTTTAATGTTTATGGATTTTTTTAAACAATGAAGTTTTCAATTTCCATTACCCTAAAGTTGATATTTGTAATGAAAAACGGCCTTTTTTTCCCTGGCGCTTGGACTAACTATATATTGCCGCGCGAGCTGCTGTACTTTGTACGCATCATTTGATCCGACTTAATATACATGTACATTGCAAAACAGATTATATACAAGTTGTCCTTTTCTACTGATCATGTGTCATCTTTTATTTAAAAGTTTAAATAGACCCTAAATTATTTTTAAATTGGACTTTATATAAAAACTAGTAAACAAATAGATATAGAAGAATTTTTAAACTATATTTTACATTTTATACTTTAATTAGTAGTTTACTATGAGATAATTAAAAATAAATAACCAGTTTGAAATTTCCTCATAATTAGTTTAATTCATAAATTTCTATATACAAATATAACGAATATGTTGAATATTTATTTCTTAAAATAAGCATTCAAACGGCGTATAGGTAGAATAAAATTTAAGCTAGCAAGTGTCATCCAAATCGATGAATAGCAGCAGAAGAGAAATCCTTTGCAATAACAAATGAAATTGTATAATGAATTTTACAACTGTATAAATTAATCATCGTTCGAATTCTGGCTACTGCATAAAGCATTGAGCATCGTGACAGAAATCCAGATTTCACAATCCGTCCACCATAAAATCTAATCAGCCCAACTCGACCGAACAAAATTTTCGAAATTAAAAAAAAAACACTCCGTTCCCTATAGATCTGATTATTATCACCCCTTAAACGCATCCGGCATCCCCAATTCCCCAGTTAAAAAAAATCAATATATTTCCACTTGCGCCAGATGTCGCTCCATTCGATGAATAACCAGAGAAGTTTTTAGGCGTTCCCCAGGAAGATGGCGCCCGTCCACACACATAATCGTACACCCACCTGTTCTCTCTCTCGCGCGCTTACACACGGAGCCAGAGCGACGCGGTTATTTTTTGCGCGGCGTTCCCGTGAGCAGCCGGAGAGATAGACTATAAATTCTCTCTACTCGCTCTCTCTCTCTCTCTCTCTCTCTCTCTCTCTCTCTCTCACTCCCTCTTGTGTAGGACTACAGTGAGACTGTGCGTCGCTGCCGCAGATATGGTCGACCTGAGCGGCGGTCCCGAGGGCCCGATCGAGCACGGATTCAGCAACGGCGTCTTCGTCATTCCCGCTGTCATCGTCATTAGCCTATCCGGTAAATGCGACTTTGTGTTTTTTTTCTTTGCTTATAATTGCATGGCTGTTTACAGTTTGCACGATGGTGCAAGTAGTGGAATCGTTGAGTTGAGGGTGTGTTTTCGTTGATTGCGGGGTCAGATGTGCTAAGTATTAAGGGAATGAGCGTCTGTTTCTACTGAAACTCGAGTGGTTAAGTAGATACGGACACGTTGTGTACTTTTTTTTGAGTAGATATATTTACGAGGAGCCGCTTTAATTATAAACGAGTAGCTCAGAGTGCCGAATGCCGAGGTGGGTCCAGTACAGTATACAGTTCGTAAAATTAAGTATCTTTTTCATTTCGCATTTGATGCTTGCTTTTATAGTCGAGAGCGTTGGGGTTGGTTTCCAACTATCGCGTTCTCTTTAAATATAGGCTGCACACTGGTATACATTGTATTATGAATTTTGAATGAAGCATGCCATATGCGTATAACGTTTAGAAAATTGTATATACATTCGGATAATTGCTGAACCTTCGGAAACGAGGTTTTAGTGTAATAGACTTTGCTTGATGAAAAATGCAGTACGCGATTGTTCCTTGCGAATAGAAGAAAGAAAAAAACAATTGCGATTGCGCAATCGGACAGACTTGGAAGAAATATTATAGGAGAAGAAAAAAAACGGGGCGCAAGTCGTAAGCAACATAATAACTTAATTAGAGCGGCTCGGTGTCTCGCTGTGCCGAACCGATACTACTTAATGTGTGTACGCATGGACATCCTCTCGGAATTAACCAATTAAAATAGACCCGATTATAACATGACATTAAAATAATACTTCTCATTATATTACTGAAATGAATAATTGTTTTAAATTATGTATCAAAAGTAAACATTTTTACTTTCTAAAAACGCATAAACGTTTCCTCTATAATCAGTAATATCTCCTGCACACCATCGACGTAAAATGTAAATCTCATTACAATTAAGATTAAAAGCATCCTTATAGTTTTATTCAATAATTTATTGGGATTGGTCAGTTTGAAGTTATTTCTAAACCCAATAGATACGGTTTAAAATATCCATAAATCTGAAAATAATTTCGCACTCTATTAGTAAACTCTTCATCTATACCTCATCATAGTGAAAGCCATATTCGCCTCGAACGTACGCAGAAAGTGTGAAAACTATTCCAGAACGCGTCTCGCTGAACACTTTTGCGAAAGTTGAAAAATCACCAGCTATAAATATGAATAGCAAATTTCCCTCCCCCATATAACAATGCGACTTTTCTCGTTCATTTCGTTCGAAAAAAAAATCGCATCACCGCATTAATCGAACATCGAAGAGAGCCGCGGTGCGCAGAATATAGCGCGGAAAAAATAAACAAAAAAGAAGTTGGTGGCCGATGAAGTTCGAGGCCGGTAAAACAGTAACTGGTATCCTCCCTCCGAGTCATTGACTCTGGGAGACTCTGGGCTTCTCACGCCTGGGATTGGTCGTCCCTGTCCCGCGAGCGAGAGAACATCAGCCACGTAGCGGCGCATTCTTCCGTTACAAAACACACACACACACACACACACACACACACACACAC
>UELV01176778.1:0-13760 GCA_900490015.1 Megastigmus stigmatizans | reverse complement strand
GTACAAGGGAGGAGGTGGTGGGGGTGGGGAGGGGAAAGAAAAAGTCCAGGGACAAGTCTCGTTTTACGATCCTTTGTATTATAACGTTCGTCACGAGCCCTTGAGCCTAGATAAATGTTGGATATATTCGCCGCGATGATGTGCCCTCTCGTTGGGGAGTTGCCGACAAGGCGGACGCGCGCCGATTGCAATTCCCTGATACGATACTACCTGCTGCATTGCGCTCCTTCTCTCTCTCTCTCTCTCTCTCTCTCTCTCTCTCTCCTCTTCTTCCTCCTCCTTACAGCTCTTTCTCTCTCTCTCACTCTCTCTTGCCTCACCTCCCATCGTCTCTCTCTCTCTCTCTCTCTCTCTCTCTCCTCTTCTTTCCAACGTCTTTTTTTCCTATACCTATTAATATTTGTACATTGTGTATACACTGGCAGTGTGCTATACAATGACAAATTAAATTTTTTTCTTCTTCCATCGTTTAAATGCCTGATAATTTCCTCGAAGTTGCGGGAAAAAAAACTTAGTCTCACAGGCCCGCGCGCGAATGGAGGGGTTGGAGATGTTCACATGAATCATAATAGATGCAACATTAGACGTTTTGTTTTATTTCGCCGCTGCGCAGTTCTGTGCGCATCGAGACTTATATTGCTAGCTTCATTTGTATATACGAGAGACGCTATCTCTATTAATGATTTACACTGGCTTGGATATGCTGTAATTGCGTCCTATGGATATGGTGTATATACTTTTTTGTTTTCATGACTTTTTAAAGAGGCATTGGCCCTGCTCGATAAAAAAAAAAACAACATAAAATTTTTCCTCGACTGCCACTGGAATAGATATAGTTTTACTAGAAAATAGTGTGTGTGAGAAACTGCGAGAAACAATCTTACAATTACCAAAAGTGCCGATCTGTACATTTATATACATTCAAATCAGTACAGTTATACATCTGAAATATACACTGCAGCGCACAGGTGCAGAGCTATATATAGTACGACAATCGCGAGCTCGGCGAACATATATATATATATATATATATATATAAAAGCTCTCGGCCAATAAAATCGAACTCGCCGCGCATCTAAATATCTGTCTGGAAAGCCCTCTGAGCAGCGCGCGAGCAACAAACAGCAAAAAAAGAAAAAAAAGAAGTGCGCTCAAGAAGAGTCGAGAGAGAGAGAGAGAGAGAGAGAGAGAGAGAGAGAGAGAGAGAAGGAGAGGGAGAAACCGCTAAGAACCTTGAGAATCGATCTGAGAGTCAATCTGCGCGCGCTGCAGACTCGCTTAAACTCTCCGAGAGAGCGAGAGCGAAAGAGAGAGAGAGAGAGAGAGAGAGGAGCGAGTCTCTCGCGCTCACGTCGGACGGCCGCGCGATTTAAAACGAGCCTAGATAATAGAGCTGCAGGAGTCTAAGAGCGCGAGAGAAGGAACACAAGCGAGACGAGGAGGAGGATGAGGATGAGGATGAGGTGGAGGAGGAGGAGGAGGAAGCGAGAGAGAGAGAGAAGCTCCTCAGCCGCGATATCCGAATGGTATCTCTCCTCTCTCTGCGGCGCGCAGCTCGCGATGCAGTTTCGCGAGTCTGCTATGCGCGCGTGCGCGCGCTCTCGCCTACATATTGGCCTGCTATGAGTCGACGGCTCGCGGGGGCTGCTATCGACTCAGATGCATCTTCCACTCTCTCTCTCTCTCTCTCTCTCTCTCTCTCTCTCTCTCTCTCTCTCTCTCTCTCGGGGGCCTGCAAGCAGAGCCGCTTTATCGCCGCGTGAAACTTTGACCGCGAGCTTTTTCAAAGAGCGGCTGCTGCTGCTGCTGCTGGTGCTGCCATGCCGTCGTCGCTGCCGGTGCTCTGTGCGCTTCGTGTGAACGCTTCGCGAATTTTCTTCCTGCCCTGAGAGGGAGAGAGAGAGAGCGCACTGCACCTGCGTTTTTTTCCTTATTCCTCATTTTTCCGAGGTGCGAGCGCGCGAGCGAGCTGCTCGAGCGCACAGTTTTATCGCGGGGTGACTTCGTATAATTAAGCCCGGAGGTATACTGTCCGAGACACGTTGCCGCGGCGGCTGCCACCTCTCCCACCTCCTCTCTCTCTCTCTCACTCCCTCTCTATCTCCCCTGTTTACAGTCGCTATACGAAGCTCGGGGGGCTCCAATAATGGCTATATATATATATATGTATATGCTCACGTGAAAATGGAAAAATCGCCGCTTTCTCACGCTGCATCGCCACAACTCGAGCGTATAATACGGAGCGTATTAGGTGCATCGGCCATAAGCCCAAGTTGTCGTCGACTCGATTGACACGCGAACGAGTAAATCGGCAATGCGACGATGGTATTCCAATGCCGCAAAATAAGTTGAGCAAACCAAACGCTGCCCAAAGGCAAACGAAAGAAAAATGAAGTGCCGCTCGCATAGGAAATATATGGGCGTTGAGATCAGCGAAACTATAGGAAAAAAAATCTGTATTAAACTGATCGCGTAAATTAATGATTGTTTATAGCGCGCAATGTCGGCAGCATCAACATTAATCCTATCCCTTCATTCGTGCTTCCTCGGAGCTGTGCTACACACACGCAGGCACACGTAGCTGGTGCGAACGGTTAAACAGCGAGTCGTGCCGCGTATCTCGTATATGTACATGTTCTCATTAAAACTCGCGCGCGCGCGAAATATGCTAACGACTTGACGCGCAGTCGGGGAATTCAGCGCGAGTATCCTAATAAATATCGTTTAAATTATCGACAGCTATATATACACTGCACACGCCGCGCCGGTGAAAGAAGGAAACACGTCCGCATGTGCTGCTGCTGCGCTCTGTGTCTGTCCGTCTGTGTGTGCATACAGCAAAGAGAGCAAAACGGAGAAATATACCGCAGACTCGATAATACGTGAAAAGCAGAAATGACGATATACATATAGAGAAAGAAATGTGCATCGGATGTATCGCTGGCTGTATAAGCTAAAGTGCGAGAGCCTATTATGCTGCGCTGTCCGCATAACGAGGCGCGGGACGCGTTTCTTTCTAAAAGTAAAAGTGTTGTATATCCGATAAAGCTATATACAACCAGCTGCAGATATATCTTTTACGTAAAGCGCATTTTTCCAATTGTTGGGCCCAATGGAACGCTTATATTGCTAGTCAATGTATATAGCCGCGAAAGCATTCGTTATATACGAGTATAGCACGTATATCGAGACAGCAGTGCAACGTTGTAGCAATATATGCAGTGGAAACACTTGTCCGTTGTACTACTTTGTACGTTCTTCTTTTTGGTATAGCTATATCACATTAATAAGGTCGCACACGTATATAAACCTGCTGAATAGAATGTATACAGCCGCTTATCTTCAAAAGTAGCCTGTGGTAATTAAGAGGAAGCGAAAATTGTACCATTGAAATTAAAGGAACCAATAAGGATATATGTGTGAAAAATGTCGCCGCGCGCGTGTCAGCGGTAATCACTTGAGAAATATATATGCACATCCGGTGCGGCTATGCGCGAGTCTTTGACGCGCCTCGAGCCGCCAGTCAGGCCAAAAGCCTATAGGTAAACAAGCTTTCCAATATCGATCTTGTTATAATCTCTCTCGCAAGTTGAAAAGGCAACAAAATAATAAGCGCACGCTAGAATTCTCAGACGTGAAAAATACGCCAGGAGAGATGGTCCTTTATTTGTTCGCACGACAAGATGCGACGCAAGAATCCGCGCGCGAAATGGGTTAATTACAAACTGGCTCGTTGTGCCGCGTATATATACAGAGAAACTCCGCGAGGTGCGATCGCGATAATTAATATTCAACGGCTGCGATGTTCGCGAACCACGCGGCGGCTAAACGTGACGCACGCGCCATTAGGCGGCGAAGCGCGAGGCTGGCCCCGCTGTCACTTGTATAGCGCAGGCGTAGGCGGTTATACAGAGTCGACGACTCTGCGGCGCATCGCGTATGTATATACGAGTAGGATGCGACGTCAGGCCGTGATATTACCGAAGGACAGCCTTAATTACACGGATCCACTCGAGAATCCGTATATAGAGTGAGATGCGCGAACGAGGATTATGCAGCGTATAATCGGATTACATCGGGCGACATATTTGCTTTTTGCATTAGCGGTTGCTGCTGCTGTTTACGCGCTAAGGACGATAATATCCTGGAGGAGTGAGTTTGTGTAGCACTGGACCGAGGCGTTTTTTTTTTACAGATTGACGATTGTATATCTCTCGAGTGTATCGAATATTAGAGGAGAAATGTGGAATTAGTTGCGGCTAATGTGGGAGAGGTTGACGAAAACGCTCTTTGAGGAGAAAACAAGCGGGTGAAAAAGTGGTTTGTGCACTCTTAAAAATGCTGCATTCGTAAAATTTCTTTCGATCGTGAGTTGCCGGAATGGAACACTCGATCAACGGGTTCTTACATACTAATGTTCGTTTAAATGCAGCAGTTAAACGCAACTTAGACGCAGTTAGACACATGCAAATACACACTTTCTATCGTTATTTAACCATCTTTTTCATTGGCTACTAAAGACTTTATGCTTCTCGTGTTTTAAGTAATTACGTATATACGCATTAAGCATTTATTCAACTAATATTTTAGACTTTAGCTGTGATAAATATACATACAGTTCGAGCAATATCTACTTCTTTCTATTCTATGTGAGGTTTTTATTTTTATGCAATATGTTAATAATAGGCATCGACTTTTTCGATAATTCAACTTGCAAAATATAGCTGACCGTATACTGAAATTAATTCTATTGTAAAGTTAATTTAGCTCGTGTTCGACAATTGAATAAAAATGTAAAAAGCAAGTTGGAAATTTAATAAAATATATTCGTATTTGGATTACATAAATTTCTAAATTTTATTCCTAAATTAATATGTATACAACATCTGTAATAATGAAACCCAGTAACTTCTTGCTACATAGTTCAAAATTAAATTTTAATGAATGTTGTATAGCAACTTTACAGACGCAGCTCGAATATATATATTTTTCAATTGCACTTGTACGTGTTATGCATACGTATAAAAAAGATTTTTCAAAAACAGCTAGATTAAGATAAGCTGCGCAAGATATACTCTTGCGAGATTCCAGTGTAACTATGTATAGTTGTGCAATAGCGAATCTAATTAGGAAAGACTGAACGGGAAAGAATTAGATTTTAAAGTCCAATTTTCTAGAATAATAAAAGTTTTTCAGTCCGCACATCACAACAAGCGGTCGAAAAAATTAATTCGCTCGTTAATCATTCCACTTTTCATTCATCATTGAAATTGCCAAAACTGTGCACAATTTACTCGAACGACAAGAAAAAAAAAGTCACCACATAAAGTCAGCACTATAAAATGGGAGAAAATCGAAAATCGCATAGAAAACAGGAGCAAAAGTTGGCGCGAACAACTGCTTTCACCACTGTAGGAAATGACAGGGACCAAATATGCCCAGCACATGACTGAACCGTTACGCGCATAAATCATAACACCTCGAAAGAGGGAAGGCGGCAAGAGCAGAGAGAGAGAGAGAGAGAGAGAGAGAGAGAGAGAGAGAGAGAGAGAGACAGACAGACAGAGAGTAAAAAAAGAGGTAAACTCCTGGGTGTTTTGCATGAAATTACGCCGAGTCGATAGTCATATATCTCGTCACTTGAGCTTAAGTGAGACGGCCAAGAGCGATTCGCTGCTTCCGTAATCCGTGCGCGCGACATAAGCGCAGCGCAGATATGGCGAAAGAAATGCTTTTTGCGCTGCAGTTGCAGTACAGACCAGCGACACAACAAATTGTCGAGTCTCTCAAGGCACGCGCGCGTGACATAATTTTTCAAAACGGGAATGGAAATTTTCGTATTATTTATTGTTGCGCCATTAAGCTTCAATTATGAAATGCGTCAAGTAAAAAGTACTGCTTAAAATATGTACATGTAGACGTCGCGAGCAGCTGCAGCAGCGAGCGATTTTATTTGTTTAGCTTTGAAAAACATTTCCTATATAATACATGTTACATTAGTCTCGAATTCGCCAACTTGGCTTTCAGCGCGAGATCAAGTTTTCCGATGAGTCAGCTAGACTTCCTATATATCGAACTATACGGCCGATTTATGGGATGCAAATTTTATGCGCGAGCATAGATTAAATATTTATATTCCGCGCGAAAAATAAAGAAAATGCGCACTGTGTGAGAACGTATACAACAAAATTTATCTTTATGTCCCTTTCATCGTTAGTTCACTTTCGTGGCAATTTTTGCTCTATATATAATAATCGCACCTGCGTTTCTTTCTCGCGTCGAAAGCGTATTCGCGAATATAATTTCCACCGATTTTCCATAAATACATCGTACCATATACATCCCAAGCGCGAGTTACTCCACACCGCAAACTCTCTCACACACACTTATTATGCAAAGCATGGCTATAGGGGGAACAACAAAAACAAAACGCACACACACACTGGCTCGCGCTAAAGACGACATTAATCGCGCCGCCAGAGCCGCGATGATCCTCGAAAGCGCGACGTGCGTGTATATATATAAATCGAATGAAAAACGCGCAAGATTCGCTGAGAGAGAGGAAGAGCGATCACGGTCAATTTGCATGGAAAGAAGAAGCCAGAGAGAGAGAGAGAGAGAGAGAGAGAGAGAGCGAGTAGGGGAGGCGGCAAGGTAGACGCTGGAAGAAGGATAGCGGCGAATGTGGTCGGCGAGCATAGTTGCCCCTCGGGGCGCGCGACGCGGACGCTCGCGGGCGTTTTTCCGCATTGACAGGGGCGGGGGGAGGGAGGGAGGCTTTCGCGCGCTGCTTCTGGCCACCACTGCTGCTTCTGCTGCTGCTGCCACCGACGGCGGCGGCTCTACTCGCTCATACGCATATGCGCACGGACGCAGTGCTCGACGCGCGCGCGCGAGCTCAGCCTCGCAGTTATTCCAAATAAAGCATAACAGGGATGCTGCTCCCACCCTCTCCCTCTCTCCCTCTCTCTCCCTCTCTCTCTCTCTCTCTCTCTCTCTCTATTTCTTTCTCGCGGCAGGTTATTAATGGCGCGGCGCGCCGCACGCAAAGCGCTAAACTGCTCGGCCGGTTTTCTGACCGGGACACTCCCTCCCCCTTCCTCTTTTCTACATTTTCTTTTTGCACCGACGGCGGCGGTACAGCCAGCGCCTCTCTCTCTCTCTCTCTCTCTCTCTCTCGCTGCTCCTCCTGTATATATATACATATATATGTATATACACGACTCGTCTTTTTCCGTCCTTTTGGGGCTATTTCCTTCGCGCTTTTTGTACCCCGAGCTGCGAGCGTTGCACAGCTTTCTTTGCTCTTTTTCTTCAGAGGCGACGGCGGCGGCAGCGGCGCTTCTTTGCAGCTCTCCGAGAAAGAGCCACGAGCGCCTTTATTGCGTTCACCTCGCCTCATTCAAACAGAGACAGAGCGACAGAGAGAGAGAGAGAGAGAGAGACTGAGAGAAGCTGCGAAAAGTCTTCAATGAACTCGTAAATTCCCGCTCCACTGGAATCCGAAATTCTGCCTTTTGTTGGTAGCTGATGTGACCGCTCGCGTGTGCAACCAACTCCGAGCTCCCCGACACTTTCTAACCTATACATATAACATGTATATATACAATCTCGTTATTGCGGATTGCCAATCATCACTTTTACCTATAAATAGCCAGCTCCATCATTTTAAATATTGGGTATAATTAGGCTTCTAATTAATGATTAATTATTGTATCCAATCTTTTCTGCAATGTCTTGCAATATCAATGATATATATATATATATGTAATGATATTAGAAAAAAAAACTGATTTTTCAAAGCATACACTAAAAGCTTTTATATTATTTTGAATAAAAGTCGAAGCAAATCATTGGTCCACGCAGTGCAGCAGACGCGCAAAAAAGACCCCGGGGACGAATGCATATAAGAGATGAAAAGAAAATTGACATACATTACTCCGGGAGCCGCGCGCGCGGTGAAAAATCAAAAATTCGAACGCTCCGCAGTTTTTTTCTTCTTCTTATATATATAATGGCAATTGACCCTACACAAGTGAAAGGAATGCGGGGGATCGAGGCAAGTGTTTTGTTGTTCGACAAGTTTTTTCCGCCTCCAGCCTTTTTAGAGAGAGTAATTTAAAGCGCGCACCACTTGCAGTACACATTCGTACATTTGGATAATAACCGCGCGCGCCAATTATGTCTCGAAATTTCATATCTCCACTCGAGGCATTTTTTCCCCAGCCCTCTTTCTCTCTCTCTCTCTGTCTCTCTCTCTCTCTCTCTCTCTCTCTCTCTCTCTCTCTCTTGCAACCTGCAGCTCATCCTCGAAAAGTAGCGAGCATCAGCGCGAGCCTCCAGGCCCCCCGTAAACACATGAAAAATCCCAATAGTTCATCGACCGAAATAAAGGGCAAATCGATACCTGCACTCACACACACACAGAGAAAGAGAGAGAGACAGAGGAGGAAAGTGCGTTGGAGTGGAAAGCGAAAAAGCTGCCAAGGCAGAGAGAGAGCGAGAGAGAGAGAGAGAGAGAGAGAGAGAGAGAGAGAGAGAGAGAGAAGCAATGGTATACAGTGCAAAGAGTGAAGATCATCAGGGACGCGCGCGACCTTGTAGGCCGCAAGAAGTGAGAAGTGAGGTCTCTGCAGCAGCATGGGAATCGCGGCGGTGCAACTGCCGTCATTATAGGAGCCAATCGTCGTCGGCGTAAAAGCCGACTCCCTCTCTCTCTCTCTCTCTCTCAGTTGTACTCCACTCTACAGCCCTGGCCTTTTTTGTTGCTCCACCAAAGCTCGGCGGCGCAGAGGCTATTTATATACATATATATAGAAAATATGAAGCACTTTAAATCGAATCAGTTGCAGGCCGAACAATACCAATGGCCATGATTATTTAAGAAAATAAAGTTTTTACACCGCTCATAGCAAATTGCTGTCATCGGGGGAATGCTGAAACTATACTGCTTGCATTTTGAGTTGGTTAAAAATTCATTATTTTTATTTACCAATCACCGACAACTATTGGCGAATATATATTTAAACAGCTATATTAGATTAAATATCTATTTTGTTGATTTTCAAAGAAAGAAAGCATGATAACCGAATAATCTTTAGAAAATGAAGTAAAGATGAAAGAATTACTTGATCGATATATATAACCCAATATAAACCGAATAAAATTATCATTTGCATTTCGTTTATTTTGAAATATATAGCGTAAATATAAAACGTAAATATATAAATATTCATAAACGGGGGAGGATGCACAAAATGTATGTTTATATGACGTTTGATGATTAGTCGCCTTAAAAAATGGTAATGAATATTCCTGCCTTGCAGTACTCGGCATGTATCTACTTACATGCATTTTATACCTTCACGCGCAGAATTAATTTGCTGAAAATTTTGTAGAATCGTTTTCCAAGTTCTTCCTTACTAGATCGGAAAATTTCTTAATAAATGTAAGAAAAGTTTGACTTATGAAAATGCTAGTAAGTTAATTAAAAAAGCATGTACATATATACTCCAATAAGGCTATAAAATGTTTGATCGATCGAATGTAAAAAAAGTGCACATATTGATGTTGTTCCTAAAACCGAATCATCTTAACTATAGTATGATTAAAAGAAGCTTTTCTATCTTTAAGGTCATCAGTTGTTCTATGCATAAATGTTCCAATCCCTATACATTCCAGGCTTGGAATGCCTACTTATAGTCCCCCCACATTCCCAAATAATTATCTTTTCAAAATACACTCACCGCAATAAATCGTATTAAATATAATAAGAGAAACGGGGATTTAATTGAGGCCATCTGCCAAGAGGCTAAACGCTTCCCAATGTCAATCGGCAATCCTATATAGTCTTCTCTCTCTCTCTCTCTCTCTCTCTCTCTCTCTCTCTCTCTCTCTCTCTCTCTCTCACTCACTCTCTCTTGAAAGCGTATCGAGCTCCAGCTAGCGAGTGAGGGCAGGCGGAGTAAGCGAGAGAGAGAGAGAGAGAAAGAACACGGCTTTTAACCTCCCTCGCACACGAAGCTGCGCCTTTGCCCGGCCATATATCAGCGAGGTAGGTCATACATCAAAGAGCCTCGACTCAATAATTCCTTAATTCCCCGCAAATTTATTCTTTATCCTCATAACTTGTGCAGCCGGGGCCTGAATCTCGGCGCTGCATCGACTATATACAGAGTATGTGCATGCGCTCAGCTCGGCCTCAGCGGCTCTCTCTCTCTCTCTCTCTCTCTCTCTCTCTCTGCAATTCCTAGCTATCTCTCTCTCTCTCGTTCTCTCTCGTTCTCTCGCTTGCAAACTGCGTGGATGTAGACTCTCTCTCTCTCTCTCTCTCTCTCTTTCTCTCTCTCTCTCTCTTTCTCTCTCTCTCTCTCGCTCAGCTCGGTCGGCCCTGCTACCGCATCGATATTATTTACTAGCCGAAGCGACCGACACCGTATACAAAGAAAATCGTGAAACACGCTCTCTCTCTTTCTCTCTCTCTCTCTCTTCCTCCGTAGTCCATTCTCTCTTATTTCCTTTATATTGCACTCTCATCTTTTCATCTAATTCTCTTAACCCGTTCTGCATCGTTTTACCATTTTTTTATATTCCTCTGCGCCACGGATGATTAAGCCAAGCGGGAATTAAGTTTCTTTGTTTGGTATCTTGCATTAACTCTGTCTCACGTATATGTCAGTTTCATTTTGTTATCTACACCCACATATATATATATATGTATATGTTTTTGGCTAACTATTGTGCAAACTTTATATATTTCTTACTCTAATATATATTCCAGTAGTTGAAAAATGACTACACCATTAGCAAAGCTCTCATGAATATTTTATTTAATGTACTTTACGCAAATTGCATATAATCATTAATTGCTAGATATTGTCCATTATTTATTGTTAATATATATGTTGGATCGATTTCTCAAGATATGTAACAATGTTAACACAGCGGCCTTTTTATTTTGCCGATCTGAGAAAACGAAAGCTCATATCCGAGTAAAAATGAAAAGTACCTATATAGCGCAACAATTTCATCAGTTCCTAACTGCACTTAAACAATTAAATAACAGTTGAAAAAAAATCATGAATATTCCTAGTGAATCATCGATAAGCGACTACTGAGTTAAGGTAACTAATGGGAACCTTCGAAACATCGAAATTTTCTGCATATTTAATAAATTTCAAAGTTGGTTCCCCAACGATCGATAATAATATCATCATTGTTTTATTCATCCCATAACACTTCTTATATTAAGCTTTAAAAAATCCCTCTGCAGCACGTAATCGCAAGCTATATATATATGGTCAAACTAATACGACACATTGGTGTACATACATATCCGAGATAATTAGCGGGTGGCCATTGAAGAAAGCCGTGCGCTCGGTGGCGGGACCGCGGCTCGCGCGTCCGAAAGAAAAAGCGTTAATCATTTATTTTTTAGAGCTAGTGCCGCTAGAGGCTATGGTGGCGCGTTGCGCTCTCAACTCCCCGCGCGCACAAAGGAAACAAGCTATCAAAGATATATACCCAGGAGCAGCGGCAGCAGCAGCTTCTAACAAGTGAATCCCTGCGCGCGCTTTCCTGCAGCCGCGGCGAGTAATTAAAACGTATACTGTCTCCCTCTCTCTCTCTCTCTCTCTCTCTCTCTGGCTCTGTGTAGAAACTAAACATCCTAAAGAGCATCCCCGGGTAATGGCATATAGCCGAGGAAAAGCGCAGAGGTGCACAAAGAGCGGCAGTAGCAGCAGCAGCGAGCTGTAGTGCGCGGCCATAAGAAGAGTCTGCCCTGCGCTCTCTCTCTCTCTCTCTCTCTCGAGCAGCTGGAACAACTATTCCTCCTACATAGCGATGCCCCGGTGTACGTCTAAGCCTGTGCGAGTGGCTGCTGCACACCGCAAACCTAGACATACACACACAGACATGCGGAGAAGTGCAGAGAAGAAGCGCAGAAGCAGGATCAACGTGCATAAGTTGTAAAGAGAGAGAGAGAGAGGGGGGGGGAAGGGGAAATGCTGCTGCAGTGCATATAGGAAGGGCAAGAAATAGTTAAAAGGGGAGTGAGAGAGAGGATAGATATCGCAGACCTGCCGTAAGACGTGATATTAGTCCAGGTGCCAATACTTTTTTTTCTGTTATTTAAGAATCCTCGCAAGATATATTCTGATCCTTATTTATTATATCGAGAGCGTGCATTATACGAATATCAATTTTAGGATACTGTAAAATGGCTAGCTACTTACATAATTACAAAATTGCAGTAGGTAACGGTTCTTTTGCAATTATTTTGACCTTTGTAAAATGTATGTATATATATATATATATATATGGATCTAAACAAAATGCAAAAAAACTATTTCAATTTTGTGCACCATAGAAATTAACAGAAACTTACAATTTATAAAGTTAATTATAATATGGACAAGATTTTCATTGCTTCACATCTTCTCGAATAAGTGAATAAATATTATATTGGCAATGACATTTTTTTTCATTCGGACCAATAGAAGTCGAGATACTTGCATAAAAATTAATACTATATGTTTAATACTATATGTTTTAACATACATTTTAAAAAGATTTCGCGGGGTTACTTTACACTGTCGAAATTGTAATTCGATGATCTACATCGTTCTTTAATTAATATATAAATAAGCACCGTGATATCTTATACATTCATAAATCCGCTATTTTTTTTGAGTTGCAGCCTGGACTATATACACTTTGACCAGGAATGTACCCTCTCTCTCTCTCTCTCTCTCACTTGCTCCCCCACAGTACTATCTGTTGCATAAGATTCAGCTATATATAGTTATAATCCGCGTACGAGAGCTGCGCGGCGGCGATTCTCCAAATCGTCCATCAATACGTTTATATCCCGCGACTCTCTTTCTCACTCTCTCGCCAAGTACACTTACACACACACACACACACACACACACTGCATAGCACAGGTCTCTTGCTCTGATGCTTTTCCTCGCTGCATCAGCCTCTTCCGTCTTTTGCTTTCGTTTCTCTTTGTATATGCGCGCTGCAGGTATATACGCGATGTGTGCAGAGCCCCATCATATATATATATAGAAGAATTGTGCGCGCTAACGTACTCCCGCGCATCTCTTATGTTCTATCTCTCTCTTCCTCTCTCGTTCACCGACGAATGCATGTGTATACCGAGCAAAGAAGAGAGAGAGAGAGGGGGGGGGGAATGCAGACGAACGATAGAGTGCGATTGGCACTCGTCGACGTGATTTATGTTCTATTGCTGCAGAATCTAGCCGCCGCGTCCCTCTGTCTCTCTCTCTCTCTCTCTCTCTCTCTCTCTCTCTCGTTCCCTGCGCTGCAAAACTGCAGACGCTCGCATATATGCGGATATAGGATGTAATTCAGAGCTACACACTGCGCAATGTTGTTGCCAGGCGAGAGAGAGAGAGAGAGAGAGCAAAAGGAAAAAAAAAGAATAAGGGGAGTAAGGAAAAAGTGGAGCGAGCGAAAGTGTATATAGGAAGAATTTAAATTTTCAAACTCTGCTGCGAGACGGTACTGTGTGCAGTGTGTGCGTGGTGCGCACGTACGGTGTACGTATATATGTTGAAGCGCGCGGCTCGCGAATTGTGCTGCTGTACATATATAGCTTCTCTTGTATGGATCTGCGCCGTTTCGAGAACTGCTCTTTTCCTATATATATATATTATATGCACTCGTGCTATGCACCTATATATAATTTAAGGTTTCCAATTGTTTTGTGTGCCTCGTACAGTTATATGTAC
>UELV01176777.1:17929-35388 GCA_900490015.1 Megastigmus stigmatizans | reverse complement strand
GAGAGAGAGAGAGAGAGAGAGAGTCGCGTAGAGGTATCCAACGATTTAGATCCGTCGCTGATCGTTCACGAAAAGGTCTCTTATCAGGCCGTAGAAAGGACCCGACCCACTAAACGTTCCCTAAATGAATCGTTAATCGTTAACTGCTGCTAGGGCCAGGAGCGAGCATTAATCGCGGAGCGAGTCGAAGGACGACCCTGCGCGATGCTTTTATTGTGCGGACTATCTTATAAACCGGAAATTCGCGGGTGAAACAGTCGTGACAGACCGAATCGTATATACGTTTTGCGACTGGTGTCGCGCGCTAGTCTACGCTAGATAAAGTATTATATATATACGAATGTTAATAGACACTGACAGGGCTGTTTTATTGCTGCTCGCGCGCGACTGTACACGAGGTAGTTCGCGTCACGTCGAATGTTCCAAGGTTGGAAATCGCTGAATATGGAGTATTTTAGAAACGCGCCAAAGTCATTCTTTACTGGAGTATGATCTAGGAGCTTAAAAGTTGTTGTTTATATATCGTGAAAAATTTGTTGCAATTACTCTCAGTCTTTTCATGGCATGTTTTGGTATATATTATCGTCACAAAAAAATGTAGAAGTATTTCTTAAAAGGAATACATTGAATCTAAATTAGCTAGAGTTACTACAAACCGTTGAGCAGTTTTAATTTATCCATTATTTGATATTGACAAGCATATCTTATTCCGCATTAAATCGAATTGTTATATTTATTGTTTAGAATAGATATTTTTAAAATAAAACATATTGCTCGCCGAATCAAGAAAGCAATAAAAGAAGTAAAAAAAATAAATTGGGTGACATAAAGGTGTGAAAAAAAGTCTTGAAGACACGGAAAGCCTCGTATATATGCAGTTAGTGGAGATGACGATGACTACGACGACGAGGACGAGACAACTCGTTAGTTTACGTCCGATTTTTTTCGTGTGCTCCTCTTCGGTAGGCTCATAGGGAGGAGGAGCGCATTAAATGCACTTTTTGCGAGCCACGCAGCTTCTTCCTTTTACATTAGGGGACCCACAAAGCGAACGCTTGTATGTAATGCCTTGGAGCGTTAAAGCTCGCACTTTCGGGTGTACTATACGCTTATACAGCCCGATCGTAAATGTATATACGCTTTACGGGTCCCGCGATTCGAAACGCTTTCTCTCTCTCTCTCAGCTCCTGCTGCGCGTTATATAGCACGAGCGATACAGTTGATGTGCGACGGACAAGCGGACTTGACGAGCAATGCTCACTTTGATTGAATTGCGTACTGTAAGATATTTTATTTTGTTTCATAGGCTCTTTGGGGTATAAAGACTTTTTAGAGTAGTGAGATTTGAATTTCGTTGTTTGATATACCAAGAATTTCTAGTTTGGGACGTTATTTATAACTTTAACTGCTGGGGAGCAAATGGATTGACTATTACTTAATTTCTTGGTTTAACACTTTACACAGCTAAAATATTCTTGCTGCGCTGCAATTAAAATTTTTATTCGGCAATTATTATATCTCCATATAAAGGGAACTACAATAATAATTATAGCGAATAGCCAACAATCAGTTATGTCTATTCAATAGCTGTATAAACTGCATTATAACAAAGAGATAATAGAATTATAGTTCCGCATTTTTTGTACCAAAAATTTTTTTTCAATAATCCTTTTAGTGCTTTGACTCCTGGAAAACACGCAAAGAACGGGTCAAACGGACCCGCGACCCGAGCGTAATAATAAACCTCACGCGGGCGAAAGAAAACCAACATTGCTTCGAATGGCGAAAATGCTAATGCATTTTTTGCCTTTCACAAAGGCGTAAGGCAGACGGTAGACAGCGCGAACTTAACGACCAGCACGTGTATCGCTCCGCGTATGTGCACAGTAAAAGAATATAACAAAAAAAAAAAAAAAAAAGAAGGAGAAAGAAAGAAGAAAAAGAAAAAAATATAAGAACAGGGAAATCTGATACGACGGCGCTCGTGAGACCGTTTCTGCTCTTGCGTTTTATGATTTTATTGAAGCTCTCCAGAGCTCTCGCTCCGTGCGCTTAGCCCAACGGAAATTCAAATCCGTCTTGCATCCGAGGTTCTTTTTTTTCGCTCCTCGAGAGAGAGAGAGAGAGAGAGAGGACATCTTTCACGGCGTGTCGTCTAGTACTGGTACGGTTACGCTTTTAAGACTATATGTATACAAGCTCGTCGCGCCCCGAGTAATCGTAAAATCTGATGATTAAATTTAATCGTGCTGCCTGCGTAGCGACGGAGCCTTGTTCTTCCATTGTCGAGGTGTGTATTCCAGGCCCAGGCGGGTTCGTATTTTAATAGGCGATTATTCGCGAGCGTCTTTTATAACAGCGACCCTTATACATATATACACACACCGATGATGTCCGATTATGAGCCTGACACGTCATTAACTCCGCGACTCGGTCTACATTCGCTCTCTCGCCTTTAATTGCTAAACGAACGGCTAATACTCGAGCGCGCGCGAGCGGATCTCTCTCGAAACGGTTGGATCACCGAGGTGGTAAAATATTTGCCCCTGTCTACGCGTCCGGTTTTAAAGTGGAATTTTCCCTGGCGCCTTTGGCACAAAAGACGATTTTGGTTTATGGTTAATTACTTGGCGTGAGAGAGAGAGAGAGAGAGAGAGAGAGAGAGAGAGAGAGAGAGGAGAGAGTGAACGGCGAAGATAGTTACATTTAAATTTTAGCTGCAAAAAAGAGATAATATTATACTGTAGTATTTGATTTAATTTATAGCTGGTAAATAAATATTGTTTCATTTGAAAGTGGATTTTCACAGTTTTTCTTTTATAATTTTTTTCGTCAAAGATATCTTGATAAACATTATGTAAGCAAAACTGTCACATTCGCAAAACATATTGCTTACTATATCTCAAATTCCGAATAAATGAAATAAACAACAAACCAATATAGTTTCAGTTTGAAATCAGCAACAAAATCACTCGAGCTTTTTCACTCTGCAATTTCGCCACATCAATACTCGCTGCTCGATATTCCAATACAGCTCTCGCCATAGGGACATCAACATTCAGCTCCGCGACAGAAGCTACTGCCGGCATCGCGGCAACTTTCCTCCCGCTTCCTTTCTCTCTTAACGAAATGCTCGCACGAGACATCAATTTTTATCTGAAGGATTCGTCGGCGGCGCGCACTCGTTTCGTCCTCGTTTGTTATACAGATACGCGCACCGGGAAGAAGGCAATGCCACAGTCAGGAGGGGTAAGGTATTATACTGCAGGAGCGGCGGCGGCGGCGGCAGCAGCAGCAGCAGCAGCAGCAGCAGCAGCAGAAGCAGTGCTACACTCGAGGCGTTTGACTCGCGCGCTTCATTTACTCGAAAACGACCGGAGCAGCTCTGACGCGGCAAACGGAAAAACTTTTTCTTCTTCCGAAGGCATTTTCGCTTCTCTCTCTCTTTCTCTCTCTCTCTCTCGCTTTTGCGTGAACGCCTCATTTGAGGTTTCTTCACCCCGACGACGATTGAGGTGACATCGCCGCCCGAATGATTTAAATAATGATAAACCGCGCGCCAGTAGCAGCCAACCTCCCCTTGCGATGCTGTTTGCCTCGTCAGATGGAGAAAGAGAGAAAAAGCGCGTTATTTCCAGTCGATTTTTGAGCGGTTGCCTTGTTTACGACGCCAGCTCCGAGCGCGCGCGCTACTCGCAATTTTCTCTCTTATCGCGTTATTGCACGGCTATAAAGCGGAGTCCGGCCTTTTTTTTTGCTTATTTTGGCTTGACAGACTGATTGCAGTTTAGGGAGGATTGTAATTTAAATAAAGAATGGCAAATAAGTAAGCGCCGTTTGTTAGCATCAACGCTATTGGTAGAGCAATCAGTTGATTGCGTATTGGAAACTGCATTTTGGTTCATTGTTTTGGTTAAAAAAGTAAACTCTTCTTTAAGGTAGTAAAAAATATTAAAACGCACCATACTGCAGTCTATTACGACTAATATAACCATTCGATCATAGGTTAAGAATGAATAATTTATTTAAGTTTTATTTATAAAAATTAGTTGCAGGTACCAATGTATCACTTGAGACTGTGTATAGAAAAAATTTTAATTGGTACTTTTATATATAACATTAGTTAGTGATCGAGTAATTGAGTTATAAATTTAAAATAGATCCTGGGTTTTGACAAGTTATTTGACGTAGGTATATTACTTGCTCATACTTGGAAACTTAATTCAAAGCAATTTCAGAGTGACCGACCACTGATAATTATGAAAGTTCGATTTCAAAAGCTGTTATAAACTTTCCGACAACAACAATACAACTTTAATATAAGATTGGCTTGAATAACCCTTCCATTTTTAAATTTGTGATAACCGAATAAAAAAAATCTAAAATATCTCTAATTTAATTGGAAACAAATCCGCCTCGCTAAATGATTATACTCGATAGCCTCACTCAACTCGATAAATCTCTAACGCAAATCCTCATCAATTGGTATCCGCGGCTGAAAAATGCCGACATTTAATTCTCAAAAGCTAGCACTATAGTATCGCACTCCGCAGCACTGCATGTTGCAACGAGCGGCACTCGAATTCGGATAAAAATCTTCGTCGGGCCGTCAATTAAAGTGGGCGCCACGTGATCGAGCATATAAATAAAAAAAAAAACAAGTTAGAGAGAGAGAGAGAGAGAGAGAGAGAGAGAGAGAGAGAGAGAGAGAGAGTGGTGGAAGCCGCTGTGAAATAAAAATCACCGCGCACGTACACCATTCACGCAATATTCACCCCCGGCTACTCGAGAAGTGGATGCTCTTTGTTGCTGCGATACGTACAGAGAAAAAATAATTTCGCGTGCGCGATTGTCGAAGAGAGAGAGAGAAAGGTAGAGAAAGAGAAGAACGTATACGGTCGCGCGCATGAAAGAGAAGCCGACTATTCGCGCCCTAATGGTCCGGAAGTGGACACGCGCATAGTATAATACACCTGATTCTTTGATTTAGCGACGTCGTTTCTCTCTCTCGGGATTAAATCCGCTTCTTCTACACGCACATACGATATATGTGTATATGTGTATGTGTGTATTGCGAGTCTGCAGCAGCGAAAGTTGTTGGCGCGTCAAAGAGAGCGAGGAGGCGGTGCGCGAGCACGCAAAAATGCGCCGTAATTAACGATTACAAAGTATTTCGTTCGGATGATTATCAGTCTGTGCCGGATGCGCCTCGAGTTCGCTTGCCCCACCTCCACTCTCTCTCTCTCTCTCTCTCTCTCTCTCTCCATAACTTCCGGAGCTTTGATGTGCGCGCCTTCCCTTGTTTTCTGCCCCATTGTGTGCCGCGGAGAGGAGCAAAGGAGAGAGAGAAAGAGAGAAAAGGCCTACACTCTTATGGCGCGCGACTGACAGTATCGTCTATATACATGTATATCATCGTTTCTCTGAAACGAAACGAAATGTTGATTGGTACGGCTAAAACCGTCCCTTTCTTTTCGCGCTCCCTGATCTTTGCTTCTTTTTCAGCGCGGCTTTTTAATCTATTTCTCTCTTTTTTTACAGAGGATCTTTTAACCAGGAAATGATTGCGGGATAATTTAATGCCGCTTACTAATGCGCGAATGAAAGGAACCGTACAGTTTCATATTTTACAAATTTCTAAAGAGAAGATAACTGGTTTTATTCATTAATTAACGCTTAGATAAATACTGGAAGAAATATTTAATTTTACATCAATTGGTAAACAGTAGAGTAAGCGAAGTTTTTCACGATATAAAATAAAGGGCATTATAATAATAACACAGGCATACAAAAAAGTGGTCTATCTGGCGGACCAGACCACTTTCTTTTTCTGTGCCTGTGTAATTATTGACCACGATCACAATTACAAATTACAAAAAAAATCGCTTCTTATGAAATAAATTCTGTATGAAACTAGAAGTCGTTAATGTACGACGTGCACACAAACAACATTAATTAATCCGAAAACCATCCATCGGTAAAAAAGCCGGGGAAGAATTCCAATGCTCTCGCGTTAAAAAGTAAATCTCAAATGCCAAGTGTACACGGAAATAAAGGCTCGGAGAGAAAAGAGAAGAAAGAGAGAAAGAGTAGGAAATTGTGCGTCTGTTCGCCTCATTAAAAATCCTATTTCCCAGTCTCGGCCTCGACTCTCCTCGCAGTAGCGCACGCGAACTGCCGCGGCTCCGGGAAGAAACAAAGGAGGAGAGGAGCAGCGCGCACGCGAGAGAGAGAGAGAGAGAGAGAGAGAGAGATGGTGCCGCACCGAATAATGCACGAATGGGGTGTTCCATCTCTCGCGTGGCGCCACGGGGATGGATATCGACCGTGTCGAAAGGAGAGATGCTTCTATATCGTCTCGCTCTCTCTCTCTCTCTCTCTCTCTCTCTCTATTCTCGAGAGTTGCCAAGCAGAGATGCCCTGCACAGTGGCACATGTATAACGCAAGAAGAGATGCGCGCACTTTCTTTCTGGGCGATTAGACTCGGCTGCCACCGATTACTGCCGCCAGTTGGCTTCCACGGTGCTTCCCATCCCCCGCTAATCCTAATTATCGTTGCGCGCGAGGCCTCTATTACTCGATCTCCTTCTTATATACTCGGAGAGAGAGTGTGAGGCTGTTTTGCTGTTGCCGACCGAGACAAAGGCCGATATGCAAACTTTTACAATTAAGATTCGACGAGAGGTTGACTTTAGAGAATGGCTTGCTTGGCCGTTAGCTGGGAATGACCCGCTCGTCTTCAGTAACGTTCTTATTTAATGCAAGGATTTTTGTTACAGGGAGACAGTAAAAGTGTGGAAATTACATTTCTATTTAGAAAATGAGCATATTTTGGGCTTATAGGATAAGTAAATAATTTAATGAATGTGCTGCAATTAGAATAATCTACACATTTAATAATGCATTCGCAAAAAATATTAATAGTTGTTTCTATTCGTATAAGGATCGTTTTCTTAAAATGTCTGATGTTGCAGATTTAGCAACTGAAAACCCTTAAGCTTAATTGTTTATGTAATATTATGAATGAAGCTGTCTTCATATTTAGTCCTGTTTGCGGATAAATTGAAAACCAAAGCTGTTCATTCTCCAGCCTATATATAATGCAGACGGTCGTCTCGCGTTTCTTCTCGCGGTTCTCCTTTTTCTCGGTAATAACCCTAGGCTACTTTACACTCCTCCTCCTGCTGAGTGGCTCGGGCCACGCTCGCATCTTCACTCAAGTCAACGGCAGCTTCTGACACGAATAACGTAGACTTCTTATAGATAATGTTCCCACTGAATTGTGTGGAAGTGATGGTTTTGTATTTTTCTAAAAAGAATTTTAATATGTAGTTTAGTGGGTATTAAACTTTGTTGTATTTCTAGGCTAACAATATCTAGAATGAAAATTCATTTCTCAAGAATGGAATTTCTATAAGGAAGAATGGAATAAGTCTTTGAGAAAATTTAATCATTTCATTAATCAATGTATCAAGCAACTCAAGGGAGTGTTTAACTTCGTATTATCATCATCGATGCATGACACGATTGATTTGAAATTTTTCAGTTTGCTTTGGTTATATGCTAAATTTATTAAATTTAAAAAGCTATTATACCAAGCTAATTTTAATAAACGATCTTGGATATCAATCATCAAATATGAACTTGAACAGTATACTAGTAAACTAGAATAATTTCATAAATTCAGGACGGGAGCATGATCGCGAAAGGCAGTGGTATCGTTAGCACAACGTCTTGTTAAGACTGGAGGGTGCAATCAGCCATAAACTCAATACCCGATACGATGGACTTGCCAGCTCACCGTCTCTATCGGTCAGCTAATGAGAGTAGCGCGAAATACTGTGCGGTAGTAACGGGCGGCCGCAAAAACCGCGCGACGACTCATCGGCATCGCGTGCTCGGCTCGCGCCATATCTTCGCGGTTCAGTGCCCGCCCGTGATGCCCGCAACGGCTATACGTATAACGACCGAGATGAATAAAGAAGAGGAAGCCAGGAGGACGGGAGAACAAGAGAGAAAAGAGAATTGGGCTTTTTTCTGGAAAAGCTAAGACTGACTCTTCCCTATTTGCGCGTAGCGCTTCTTGTTTCTTCATTCGAGGTTTGATCTTTTAGAGGAACGCTGTTTACCTGGGAGGATATGCTTGAAATTTTATTAAGCAGTGTAGTTATTAAAATTCTATTGCCGAACATAAAAGCGCCCTTATTCTAAATAAAAAAATTTCTTCGGTACTTTTTTGCATACAAACGTACTTTATTTTCTATTTCATAATACAGTTACAGATTAATTATAAGCAAAATAAACATTAATAGGATATTATAATATTAAGTAATAATTCATTTTCAATTGTCTTCATTTCATTTCAATAAATAATGTTTTTATTTAATTACTCGAAATATCATCATTGCTAGAAGAATCACTTCAAACTAGCCTCCTACAGTTAACACAGACTGCAAGTAACAAAAAAAAAAAAGAACAAATGGGCACTTCATAGCAGTTCGAAAAAATATCAACAGAAAAGTGTAGGGGAGAGGGAAAGAGGTCGCGGACTCAGGTAGTCAGCGATCGCGCGAGTAGCAAATCGCAGTAACTACATGCATTTGATGCTGTGTGTCGACTGTTTTGCGGCGGATACGATTGTGGTAGGTACTGCTACGATAATCATATGCCATTGAATCACACGGGATAAAGAAGACGCTCGCAACTAATGTATTTAGGCACCGAGGCGCTGATCTCTCACTTGATCTTATTACGTTATACCTTCGTTATGAAAAACACCATTTTTCATGGATAGGAATAATAAAAACTTTTTTACGGCATTTTAAGGGGGAGAGTGAAAAAGATCCCTATCTTATCAATTTGTGCATTTATCAAAATATATAAAGATAGAGATTAATTTTTTGAAAAAATTCTCTAGCAGCACCTCGGTAATGATGTAAAGATGATCTATAATTAAACATGATGATGGTTCGACCTCAGAAATATATCTATTTGGAGCTAATACTTGATATTTGTTCGAATGGAACATAGCAACCTAAGTACATTCAAAGTAAGCTAGTAATATCGTTATTTTATGTATTGCAGATTCTACAGTGATGCCATTATCTACATCTTATAATGATGCTGATTGTTGCCCTGGAAATGAACAGGTAATCTAGTAATATTGTGATTATTACCATGTAAAGATTTACTAAATATACAATAACGTTCTTCTACAAAATCAAGGCAAGTTTTAATTTCATCATGTAAATCAACGTGTATTATTTGGTGGAGTGACAATTAAATATACGTAGTAGTTAAAGACAATATATATCCACTATTATTTTGTTACCGCCCTTCATTGTTTGTTCATTATTTTACGGTGATAATGTGGACGTCCATCAGCATTTAATGTTGTTCCTTTCATAAATTTCTTCAGTTAACATTATGAACATTTTCCATCTATACAATACATCTATCATTACACGGTCCATGAGTCATATTTCTAACAACAATTTCATGTCACTCTGGATCTTGTATAGAATCAGGAATTTTCCTTTTATAGTAATAAGTTTAGCTACACATATTCTTTTTTTAAATAAAATTTCCTAACACGTAAGTCAGGTCTATTGGAAGTTTGTTGTTTTAATCCAACCATAAGTGGAATTTGTCAAAGCTAGTCTACTCTGCAGGACTCCTACTTGATAAATAAATAAAATAAAATTACATTTAAACTACAGGTTCCAATTATACCAGACAATTGATTTGAATAATGCTTACACAAACCAAAAAATACCCCTTAGTATTTGCATATCACTAAAACATTGCAATACTTATTCTGAATTACATAATGATATAGGAAATAATTGCTATTTGAATAGTAACATGATTACGTTTTAAGAACCATTATATTAATTCTCAACAGAGGCAACAACAGGTTTCATTCCAAACGGAGCTAAATCTCGTTTCATGTTTTCGAGCTAAGCTCATTTCAGCGCGCAACAAAAACAACTACATCATCCAGCTACAGCAACAGTAGCAGCAGCAGCAACTAGTGCATAGAGGCGCAGTAGCAGAAGCATCTCATTAAAACTACGGTCCATGCAATATGCGGAATTAATTTAATTCGAACAATGAAAGGCGAGCGAGCCTCGATGTGCAGAAGTAATGCACTGGTCCTCGTTTTGTTCCTCGATTCACTCCGAATAGTATTATTATAGAACATATATATATCAGTGGCCCGCGGGGGGTTGGTACGAGAGCCACAGCTTCCCTTTGGCTGCATTGTTGCGATCTCTCTCTGTCTCTCTCTCTCTCTCTCTCTCTCTCTCTCTCTCTTGACTACTGCGCGCAGTATTGTATATATGTATATATGCACGCGTACACGCAGCTATTGTCTTACAGCGACTAACTCTCTCACTCAGCGCTTGCACAATTAGCGTAATAATCCAGAGTGGGCGAGTATACGCGTATACACGCGAGAAATGGGATATGGAGCTTGGCTAGGGGGTCAGGATCAGGTGCTTCAACCAGTGCGCTGTGCACCTATCCCCCTGGGTCTTCTCCTGGGGATGAGCTGCAAGATTAGGTCCTCGACGCTCACTTACGTCTGCATGTGTCTGCATGTGTCTGCGTGCCTGTGTATGTTACTTGGCTTTGTTTACTTTTTATAACTGAGCTTCGTCAGCTATAGTGTGATTTCTGACTTTCAATCTGAAAATGGAATATCCACTTGAAATTTTCAATCTGTTAGAGTTAGAGTTTCAATTTAACAAATAAATAATTGTCTGAGGATGATAAAAATAAATTAATTACTCTCATTTGGAGCATTAAGTTAGTTCGACTGTGAGAATGGACCTTAACTTTAATCGTTTATGAATATAAAGACTTTCTCATGAAATATATAGAGAAAAATTTTAATTGTAAACAACGACATTAATTAATCCTGTGAAATTTCGAGTATACTTTTATAACAGTTTTGAAAAATGAAGGCACTAAATTTCAGGGATTAATGTTCCAAGAGCTAACAAGACAGTGCAAAAGTTATGGTAGCAATATTGGAGCGACCGTATAAGAAGTGCTTCTGTGTGTACATATGTAGAGGCACATCGCTCGCGGTCTTTTTGCCCCTCGAGAGCGTGCAATTCTCGTTTCTTGGCTCGTGGTCTATACGGGCAAAGAGAGAGGCAGAGAGAGAGAGAGAGAGAGAAAGAGAGAAGGAGGGAGAGAAGCAATGATGCGCCAATTTTTCCGCGAAAAAGGTTCGCGCGATGCATTATCGCATCGCGTTTCTCTCTTCCTCGTTCCTATAACAATGGCCGCGAAATGAAGATCCGGTTTACAGCGCTGCTGTCTCTCTCTTTCTCTATCTTTCTCTCCGCGGGTGCTTAAGAAAATGTTTTGACTATCTTTTTGCACTTGTATAATGCGTCGAGTATTGTTTTCTCTCTGCTTGTTTTGTTGAATTTGTATAACGATTTCCTGGCCGGAGCGACGCCTGTTTAAAAGTTTTCGCATTATTATAATAACAAGACAGCCGCTCATCGGCCCAGCGCTCCTATATATATGTATAGGATGCGCAGAGTTCGATGGTTGAACAGCAAGAAAATCGCGCGCTGCGCTTCTTAGCTGGACTTGTTATGTACTCGCGAGCACATAAATAGCGAAATACTTTTTGTGATTGAATAAATCTGCACCTATACATAATACCATGACTAGTTTTCGTTCATTTTCCATTAAATATTTATGCATATATATTTTATTCGCAGGATAATACGTTTTGCATGAAAACGGAAATGTGGAAATTTTCTTAAATGAGTAAATGTGTACCATTAAATTTAATTACAACCGTAAAATTGTGCATCAGAACAATATTGTATTGTATATACATTATTACCGAATTATTTATGAAATACAATACATAGTCGATGATGAATTAAGTCAACAGTGATGTCGAAATTATTTTAAATCGAAAACATAGTGATGTCGAAATTGTCCATAGTATTCAAGGTTCTACACTAAAGCTAGAAATTATTGTACCACTTTTTTCTCGCAGTTTCCGAGGTGCGAAATAATCTTAGCCTCAGTTTAACTTCTTCCGTTAAATTTTTTACAAAATGAATATTTTTTCTTATGAAGCACAATAATATATTTGCGAGGGTTTAGCGAAAACATAAGGTTCTAATCAAAGCTAGCTACTTTGATATATCTGAAGTATTCCCCGCCAAAAAGATTTAAAAAACACAGCCCAATCAAGCAGAATACCACATGTCAATCCGAGCGATCGAAACTTGATTCCGCAGTCACGCAGCCACGTACAACCACACGTGTATACAGCCGTGGAACAGCCGTTACGACATAATCGGACAATTTGATCCTGCGCGCGCGCTCGACCCTTTCTAAAACACAATCCTCACCCGCGCGCGCGCGCGCGATGTCGCGCACGAGCGGCACAAACCCGATTAAGATTCATGAATTTCCCAATCGCTCGCCTCACCCTCGCGATGTGCACATGCAGAGTAGCCACGAAATTCTCTCTCTCTCTCTCTCTCTCTCTCACTCTCGTCTCCTAAATCCCCGTGTCCCCGAATTTCTGTCCGATGGCGACCTCGGCTGCAGCATCGCGATATCGCCGCTGACGCGCGCTTTAATCTCCATACACCGCGGACTGCTGCATCGTTTCCCTCCGAATGTCTCTCTCTCTCTCTCTCTCTATCTCTGTGTGTGTGGGGGTATCAGTGATGGGCAATAAATAGGATGACGGCTTGCAGTCTCGTGTCTCGTCGGACAACTGCCTCCGTGGCGCGTTGAGCTTGACGCTTAACGCGCGTAATGATCCTCGCTCTCCAAAGCAGCCTAACGCTAATTCGCCAAACCTATACTACCTAGGAGTAGATGCCTATTGCACGTAGGGGCGGGCTAGAGACATTGTGGACTCTGGTGATTAAGCTTGCTCTAGAATTGGGCTTCGTCATTATTGAGATAATTACATCGCTGCTGAGAGAAATTTGTAGTTAGATCAACTGAATTCCGGCTAAATATTTTGTTACAATTTGATGGTATAAGTACTCGAGATGTTTTCCAAAGATATATATATATATATATTGTACACTTGGTGCATGGATTTGGCGGAGAGCAGTATAACAATGTACATGATTATGCTACTGCATGTAAACTAAGTGGACTAAGAATGCAATTAGGTTTTAAAATATAGTCTTTTTACAAAATGTGATTTACTTTTCAATTATATATATATATACATTTTTTATCTTCGTAATATGTTCGTTTTTAACAATAACATCACATCCATTTGAGTTCTACTTTATCAGTTGTAACAACAGGCCACTCGCATGTTCCGAAGTAACAACCGTATATATACCGTATACGCAGTTCCCGCACAATTAATCAAGCATCAATCACTTACAGATGAAAAATCTCTTTGTCCGAGAAAATCTACATACCGAGACAGAAAATTAATCGAACATAGACCGACATTCCTTTACGGCTGTCCGAGGGCTTTATAAATTCAATTACCTATATATAACGCATCTCGCATCGAGTGATGCATGTGCAAAAAAAAAAAATTGTGCCGAGTCAGGGCGCGCCTGCACACAAAGCGACAAAGCCATCGGCGAACTTTTTCGACGCGTTACGTTGCCGACGATATACGCGAAACTTGCCGAAGAGAAGAGTTTTGTCGCATGCAGTGTGCACCTCGACACCGTCCGTCCGCGGGCGCCCGAATGATTCATTGAAGAAGAAGCTCTTGGGTAATCCAATTTACTTTGGGGCTCTCGCGACTTATGTATATACATATGCAGCGCCAAAGTGTATTGCAACGCCTCCCAGTTTCACAGCACAATGCATGTATACATTTGATCACTGCGCTCTTCTTATTTTCGTTGAATACCATTCGTTGTAACTGCGCATGTTTAATATTAATATAAATATATAGCAGTATGCCGGAGAGAATGTATCTATTTCGTGAAAATGAAGTTACAGCAGTACTAAGCTGCAAAAATGGTTATACATGCAAGAGCGCATTTATCAACTCGGAACATTCCGTCGGCGAAATTTCCGCAACTGTGGCGCATTCACCTCCGGATCGCTGGTGCTGCAGAGCTGCGCAGTGTGTCCGACGACGCCTCAGCACTCGGCTCTCAGCGCGTTATAAAGACGGCTCTAGCCGCGTCGAGTGGATCCATAAAATATGAAATGTATTAGGCTGATAAGGCCTTACCTCTCTCTCTCTCTCTCACTCGCGTTCGCATTTGTTATGGCGGAACTTGGGCCGCGGCTGCGCGCGCGCGCGCGCGTATTTACTCTCTGGCGTGCGCGAGCCACGGCATAATATCGCGAAGCCGAGAGCTACACGCGAGCTTTATAACCGATAAAAGTTACAGCTGACACTCTTCTCCGGAGGCTCTGCTGCTGCAGATATATACCGAGGCGCCCCTGCGATTTTTCCGCGGAAGATGTACGCTAGACTCTCTCTCTCTCTCTCTCTCTCTCTCTCTCACTATCTCTCTTTCTTCCTATTGCTGCTGCTGCTGCTGCTGCTGTTGCGACAGAAAAGAAACGATTTATGATCGCGCCATTACAGGCAGAGCCCGCGAGACTCTTGTTCTACCCTCAGTCTTTTGCGTGCATGTGCTTCCTTGTTCTCTCTCTCTCCCTCTGCTTTTTATGAACCATCGCGGACGAAGAACAATGAGCATCGCTTCGCTTTTTTTCTTTAGATAATTTTCCTTTCCTACCTATCTTTGTTATACGGTGATTATGTTATTTTGTTTGCGTGGGTATGTGACATGCGCGTTTCTTTGCGTCATCGATCCAAACTGATTGTTCCATACTGTGGGCAACTGACTTTCATAATCATGAAATGAACGTAGAGCTTATTAGTGAAGATACAGAGCTACGTAATCTTTAAGGCAGAGATTATAATATTTCATCACACTTTATTAAAAAGCTGCCGATTTCAGTTGGAACTCCTGTACTGTGACTTAAACGATCGATGCAGTATTCAAATATTTGATAACATATCTAACGATGATGGATGTTAAATTTACAGATTTCGTACAAAATAAAATTCGAAATAATTTCTATATTGAATAAATCGCGCTACATTTCGATCTGCCAAAATAGAGCCGTATGAGTCATAATCATTGTTACGAGTCGTGCTGTACGAAAACGGGCGCAATATCTAATTTCGCGACATCATCTGGAGTACTATAACGCTAAGTGTACGCGTAATCGTAAAATTTTTATGAAATACAATAATAGAAAGAAGCGCTAGGAAGACACGTGACACCCTTTTAATTGATATAAACCTCATGGGCGTATATAATATTATATATATATATTGCGTCAGCGGTTGACACACACACACACACACACACACACACACGCACATATATCCATTTCGATTTTTCGCGCAAAAGCGAGGCATTCGGTATAAACGTGCAGCCGCAAAGGCGTATCTAATATATATATACGAGGGGGTTATTACGGTCCATACGTATATATATCCTCCACGGCTCATCCTATCTATATATTAACAGGGCGGTCCCATCGGTCGCGCGACTACGCGCGGACAATAAAGATTTTATGGGGGGTGGGTGTGCAGTACGGCTCGCAATTAGAAATATTTGCTCGCCGAGCTGATATAGTTAATATCTTCATTCGGATCCGTCGCGGTTAATTCCGCAGTCTCCGAAAAATTTTACGAGGGGGCGCGTGCACACCCGGGAGAAAGAGAGACAGAGAAATAGGTAGAGAGAGAGAGAGAGAGAGTTCGGGGACTTAAGCTCTCATCGGGATGCGACTCTCGCTGGGCTCTCGTTAAAATAACGGCTATAAAAAATTTCTTGCTCGCCCGGAAAGCGCAGTTCCTTGCTCGCGCGCGGCGGATAAGTCCCGCGAGGATGGCTTATACTCCGGATGACTCTTTTATACTCCTTGTTTGTTTAACGATTTTTGTCGCTCCGGTTGCTCTCTTATTGTTATGCCAATGGATAATGTTATTAGGTTATTAGTATGGCAAAGTTATGCCAGGTCTCGAAATTGTAAAAATGATGGTTATATCAAAATTTTCAATTTTGGTGTTATGTACATGGAAATAATAACATAATAGTACAATTTTGACAAAAGTGACGGGATTGCTTTCGATGAGAGAGTCGGTTTTCTGTTATCTAAACATTTTAGTTAAGGTAAAAGTAAAAATTGGGTACATTTTAGAAAAATCGGGTCAATTTTAACACCATCATAAAGTGTTTATTCTTTCCATTAGCACTAAATCACTTTATTTAATTATAAAATTGTGTAGCAAGTTATGTTATGATCTCGAATGGTATATTAGCTGCAACAAGGATCATATAATACTTCTATTAGCTGCTTGTTTAAATTAAACTAGTTAGAGAAAATAGTTTCATATTTCGAATTATTTATGTTTTTTTTTAAGGAGGTTTGAAAGTCCATTAATACCACTAGATGGTTTAATCAATTAGATTCTAAATGAGTTTATTACTTATTAAAACTTCTTAAATAATAGTTTATTACTAAAAAAAGTACTTAGGGATTTAAATTTTTTATAACTCAATATAATCTTTTAATTATAGATTTCTCCAGAGTACGATTGATAAAACAGTTGTGTCTATTAAGGCGATATCTAAGCTAATTTATCGTAAGTTAAAAATGTCACTCCGATTTGGTAATTGCATGTTTAATCTCTGACAACAAGGCATATTATAGATGCAGGTATGAGTCTACTGAGTGCAATAAGATTAAGTTTTATATTGACTGCACATGAACTTGTATTTAAAATTAATCGTGTATTTTTATTAGTACGACGACTACACGAAATGGTTAATGCACAAATTGAAAGCACGATGAAAAGTTGTCGAATAAAGGCTTCTTCATTTCCATGTAAATAATAATTATTTTTTGTTGATTTTTATATTACCATGTGCCATTTATTTCTTTAAAACAAAGTGATTCCAAAAAAATTTTTGGTGTTCGTATCCTTTAATTTTCAAAGCTAGAGTAATTTTGGAAAATCTATTGTAGTTCGTAGTTGATAGTATCTAGTTTTGTTCCCGATAATATTTCGCTGACCCGCATAACTGTTATCACAATGTTAATTATATTTTGAGGTAGAGTGGGTAAAATACTTTTAATATGATAAGGTTCTTCAATAATACTCAAAGATATTGTAATCACTAAGACTCTATCGCGCACACAGTCAAGATCGAAAATAATCCGACGCACGAGACTCGCTCGTACGAACTATCATCGATGCTTAACGCAATTTAAAAAGCCATATAAAAGCCATAAAGCGAAACGCCGCCGCGGCAGAGGCAGAAATGCAGCGCACGTGAAATTGGCAAACAAGCATAAATAACGGCAGCGGGCGATTTCGCATTAAGAAGTCGTAAAACTAATTAAGTCCCTGTCGTACTCCCGCGTTTTCATGGTGGGGCTG
>UELV01176777.1:0-17909 GCA_900490015.1 Megastigmus stigmatizans | reverse complement strand
GGGGGGGGGGGGGGGGGGGGGGTGCGACGACGACACCGAAGACTAAACAGCGAAGCTGCAGCCACAGCAGCAGCACCAACGAAGCGATAGGAAATCCGCGTTGAAGGGTTGATAAAGCCGCGTTAGTTGGCAAGAGAGAGAGAGAGAGAGAGAGAGAGAGAGAGAGAGAGAGAGACAGAGAGAAAGGGAAATACATTATATCTCCTCTCGGCGCATATATATACACCAACCCCGCGTCTGGGGAATATATCCCTGGAAGAAGATAGCGCGACGGATCGCGCGCTCGGTGACGAACGGCTTCGCGATAGCCGTATAAATTAACTCTCGCTGACGTTTAGATTAATTGTTCGTTCGCTCTTTCTCTCTCGCTCGCATATACACGCGCGCTCATTTTCGAGCCGACCTGTTTATTGCATAATAATACGAGTAGCGAAGGGGAAGAGGGAGAAAGAGAGAGAGAGAGGAGAGAGGAGGAGAGAGAAAAGAAACGGCGAATACAGGAACAATGGAACGGAGTATATACGCCGAGGCGTCGTACTTTTGCCTTATTAAAGCATTTACGGCAATGAAATGATTATATCGTTTTATGGTCTTATTTTATTCCCCGCGGAGATTTATATGAATTTATTTACGACTCTGCGCGCGCGCGCGCCTTTACTTCGCGAATGTACTTTTCATTACTTTTTCCGCGAGCTGCCGGCCGCGCGACTGGAAGGAAAGAAAGAAGGAGAATGAAATTCCTCGCGTCGTAATGTATATTGTTTTGTAGCGATTGATGATATAGAGGTATTACGAGGGCAATCAAAAGGTACGAACGATAATATTATACCAAGAGGTAATATATTTTCATGTACAATAGTATATACAATAGTGTTTCGCTTATAGTTTAATAGAATGAATGACAGATACAAATTCAACGTTTTTTAATACTTATTTTTTAGTCTTTCCAATTCGGTGGTTTTCAGTGGAATGAACAAAAAATGCAAAATCTTTTTGCTGTTCCGTTTTTCTTGTTTATTATTCTCTTAGCAACCTCAAATATATTTAAAATCCCAGGAATAAGCGACAAACGCGAAAAACGTGATAAATGCGATAAACGCAGATATAGAGTTTTTCATATAGTCGTACAATAATTTGTAATTACTACTTGAAAATAAATGGAACTAGCAATCACACACAACTTGAAACTTGACTTGAAACGTAATAAGTAGAGTTCAGAAATTTTCAACTGGATTCTAGATATTGTGTGCATCCTTAAAATTGATGTAAAAACTGTCAAAAAAACGCTTGCTTTTTGTATATTTAATTGAATCATCGACATCCTTAGCCTCCCATCGCGCGTTCGTCGATTGGTCATTGAAGTCTCATGAAATGCGATAGTATTTTAATTTAACTCATCCGTATGTAAGACAGCATTTATTCGCTGTATAGCAACTGATAGAAAAACTTTGGCACTGAATCTGAACAGAAGAGTATCGCAAAGATAAATTTTTCACTTGATATTTTATGGCGATATGAAGCCCAAATAGTAGATTACGATACAACTGCGTGAAGTACTTAAGCGATTTATACACTCGCTTCACTCGGGTGGCATAAGTACTAGTGTTAGGATCACCTACGCGCACTTGTGTCGTATACTATTTTTTGCTTCTCGCACACTTTTCAAGGAGTGGGGTAATTGGCCTTTTTCTCACACACTATCCTCGAATCAGAAGTCAAACTTCTCGTATAGTGTTTCAATAGTGTATTACGCAACTAGTGAGCGAAGGAGATAACCTGAGCGTACGTGTTGCGTATAATATTTTTCGTCACTCTAACCACAAAATCGCATGTTTGATGCGACTTTACGGCTCTCGTGATGAAAAATACGGTTCGAGACTAGGGCGTAAGAGGATTTTTCCCTCACTCGAATTTTCGTCTCGTGAGTGTAATAATCCTCTTCCGCCCCCGTGTCGAAATGTACTATTTCCATACAACGTGCGTAAAAGGCAATTTAGCGAACGCATGCGTGAACAAATATAGCTTTTTAACCACTCCGTGTGCGAAACATGACTTTTCATGCTTGTTTTCCATGTGCGAAACATGTAATTATCGCGCTTTTTCAGAACGTGTGCGAAGTATTTTTAGCGTGTGCAAAGTATAATACTACGCGTACGCTCTTACAAGATCGTAATAATTGTATGCTACGCTCAAGAAAAACAGGCACTCAAAGTCGTATTTCGCACACATCGTACTAAAAAATATAGTTCTATATACAAGTATGCGAAATAGTTGAGCGTCGTCTCAGAATCGCCTGTTTCGCATACAAGTATTGAAATGTACTATTTGCTCTGGGAGTGTGGAAAAATATCTTTCCTCTTTTATTGGTATAAAAAAAGCTCTAAATCCATGGCGCTGGCTTAAATTTTATCTGGGAGCACAGATTTTGTATTTCTTTCAATTTTTAAAAAGATAATAGTAGAAAAGTACCGTTTATCAAATTTTTTTTACAGCTGCTTTGTATAATATCAAGACCACTTCTAGTTACAGGAAGTGTATCACGCTGAATAAAAAAACAATTATATCTTATTTCTTATTGACTAAGATATCCATCAGTAAGAATTTAATCAAAATCTACTATAAACATTTTTTTTTAAATTTTATAAATTTTTTCCTTCCTTTAGTAAAAATTATTTCATCCCTACATTTATATATGTATATTTCCTGCATTTTTAGGGGGCTCTGTTTTTTTTTTAAATTTATGTTTTTAACCACTGTTTAGTGGTATAAATTTAGTTCGTTTGTTTTACGGGGCAATTCTTCCTTAGCTGTCAGCGGCATTCTTTATATTGGAGGATGTATTATAGAAACAATTCGCTACTTCATGAGTTACACACTTAGAAAAAAAATAGACTCTTATCTGAAATCTCGCAGAATAAAAATAACTATTCTCGAACATGTTTCATCTTTGAGCCTATCATGCCCCCGAAATTGTGCAGCAGTGACAAAAGTAATTTGGCGCCAGGTTTTGTGCATTCGTCAGTATTGTTGCGCTTATACGCATGTAATTTATACATGTTTAACGCGGGTCGCGTCTCGTTGAGTTGTATACGTACAAGGAGAGAGAAGAAGCGCGAGGATTGCGCCCAATAAACACCGTAGACAAATCACACGACACATGCTGCTGCCTCGTAAAATATTACACGCGTCGTAGTTCTGCGGGACCAAGTGATACGCACTAGTACAATGCAGGGGTGGAGGATTCAGCATTTATTGTACACATCTCTGTTGCGCTCGGTGAGAAAGTGATGCCTACAGATTGAATGTCAAATTGAGAATCACGATGAGCGGAGTTCGCATACGGGAATTCGACCTCGTGGTGTATGAAAATTAAGTTTGAATTTTCATTTTGATTGATATAATTATCAGATCCATTTTTAGAACGGTATTAATCATTGGCGTTACAGCTAACCTTAGTTCATTAAACTTTGTGGGAAATATGTATGAATTTCATTTGAAATTACGAAGCTAAGGTTTTATATATTAATGACTTTTGAACTTTAATATTATTAATGCTTTAAAAATGTAAGTGTATTTTCTTGATAAATAATGTTAGTTATAGATAACTAACTGATGTTATAGAAACAAATAAAAATCTGTAATTTAAAATATAGAAATAAATAAAAGTTAAATTAGCATAACATAAATTATTCTTTTGGTTTTCTTTTTCAAAGCATCCATTAAAAAAGCTTAACACATTTTGTCATTGCGACTTTTAACCCTTCTCGGACTAAAGTACCACATTTTTATCTCAATTTTTAATGCTTTTTTTTAATGTAACAATCCTGGTAAAATTCTATGAGGTATGTATTCTAAATGGAAAAAGCCTGTACTTTTAGATGCCATCTTCAGAAATGATCAAAAAATTGTTTGAAAAAAGTTACAGCTCATTATTTCCAAAAAGTAATGAATTTTTCGAATGTTTTTTGTAAAATCCAACAATTTGAATTCCAAAAGCAGTGGCCAGCTCAAGTCAAGTATGATAAAAAGTGTCATAAGTATCTGTTCTAAAAAAAATCACCGCGACTACTTCAATAATTCAATATGGCGACTTTAAGGATGTTCTAGCTATAAAATCAAATACAAAAGCTAATAAAATTTAAAAATTAAGCTTTTATGATTTTAAAATATATTTTTATACAGAACTATACTTGTATTGAAGATTGAAACCGGTTATAATTGATTTAAATGTGTTTAAAAGTATTTTCTGACTATATAAAGATTAATTTGACTAACTTTTGTTTGCGAATTTGCCCTTTTTTACCATTTTAAAGTATAATTAGTTTTTGTTATATAAAATTTCAAGTGCACTTGACATTGTTTTTTCCTTAGTTTTTTCTCGATTATATTACGTGAATTTCGGTATCAAATCGATAGATATTCTATAGAGCGCGTGTTAAATTGACATTTATACTTATAATAAGTTTTAAGCGGGCTTCTCAATCCTTTTAAAATTTTGTTAGTGATCTTGTATTATTAAAATCTACTTATTTACAAACTTTCAAGTGTGAGTCATCGTTTCGACTATACACACCCGATATAGCTAGAACATTATTAATATGGAGGCTCAAAGTTCGAGAAAATCCGAAAAATCAATATTTTGCAATCTTTTCATAATGATCGGACTAAGTATGATTTAAATCATCATGAAAAGATTGCAAAATACCTATCTATTTTTCTGGATTTTTTGAACTTTGAACCGTCGTATAGGAACCGCCATATGGAATTTTTGAAGAAGTCGCGATAATCTTTTTTAGAGCAGATACATATGATACTTTTTATTATGATAGAGTTGTGCTGCTCACTTATTTTTGAATTTAAAATGTATGATTTGTGGAAAAAAATTCGCGAAAAATTCGGCATTTTTTGTAAATAATAAGCTGTAACATTCGATTCTGAAGATGGCATCTGAAAGTGCAGGCTCTTTCCGTCCAGAATATATCCATTATCAAATTTTACCACGATTGTTACATTAAAAAATATAGTTTTAAAAGTTGAGATAAAAAATGTGGCACTTTGGTCCGAAAAGGGTTAATTTTAAACTTGATCAAGAGATATTAAAATATCAGGAATAAAAATAAACTTTGTTTAATTTCTTTTGTCTGCACATTCAACATTTCTTCCCAATTAACAAAATAAAAGCAAACTCATCTCCTCGTATGGACTGTATATATACAAGCACACAAGCGCCTATCGGTTTGCAGCGTGCGGCCAGGCAATAAGTGTTCTCGGCTACATTCCTTCTAACGACTACTACAGACGCTTCTTAGCCCGCGGCCCCTATCATAATTCGCAGCTTCTGCTTTTCTGCCGGGAGTATCGTTGACGTCCTCCCCCGTCGGTCGGTAGTTGTCGCGGCAACGATGCGGGCGTCGGGTATATAACCACGCCGCATTCAATATTGGCCCTGGACATGCCGTCGTTACATGAAGAGAGATCTCGAGGTTGCGTGAAAGCCGTGAGAGAGCAAAAGACACGGATCGTGACGGGATCAAAGGGAACGCTTTGTCCTAACGATCGTTCGGTCCGGCTTTCGTCAATTGCTATACGCCCTGCTATCTTGTACTCTCTGGTCGATGGCTAATCGACGTCTTTCTTTGGCTGGTAGAAGCTGTCTCCTGGATGCTGATGACGATGGCTTTCTGCGTGTTTTATTCTCGAGGATGGCATCGGCTTCAAACGGTCGGACTAAACGAGGGTGGTTTTTAGGACCTGATTTTCGTATGTTGCGAGGGTTGTTTCTTTGGTGTTTTGATGTAATATTTTATTTGCAACGGATTAACATTTGTACTCTTATAAGTGTTTAAAAAATCAGAAGTAAGCGCGAGTAGTAAATATAGTAATTACATATTGTTATTAAAATTTTTGGATGTATACAAAATGGATACACAAATATGCAAAGATAAGTAACAGTTGTAAATTATAGAATATTTTTTATTTGTTTACATTATCTTTTATCTTCTTTTATCTAGTCTGACTTGCCATGAAATCGTATGTCAGTGAAATTAGAAATTGTCCAACTATGTCATTTGTATATGCAATTATGCATAGTATAGAAGGAAGAACCTGCATTGATAATACTATTCATTAGACATACCAAGAGCTTTATATATAGCTAGATATTTAATTTTTCATTGAAAAATTAATAATAAACTCAGTCAAAGGCAATGCGCAAATGGAATATATAATTACCACTCTTGCTATCAGAATTCTACAATAACAGATTAAACTTTGAGTAATTGTTTCGCTTACTCATACATAAGCGAGTGGTCCGAGTGCAGTTGCGCTATAACTACGCGGCAGCAACGAAGCTTTCATAAGCATTTCTGTACGGAATATATATATTTTGGAATCGCACGATTAGTTTATGGAGCATAAACCGAGCGGGCCGGCGCGGCGCTAATTAAAATAACTAATGCTATCGTTAAAAAAGAAACGGTAATAAGCTGCTTCTGCTCCGAGGGCGCAGGAAATCTAGCGCGAAACAAGAAATTACGAATTCAGGAAGGAAATAAAGCTCGTGGGTGCAGAGGCTCGTAGGACGGGGGCTTTGCGTAGCCGTAGTTGAAAACTTTAACTACCTTACAGCTCATAACTCCGTTATGGCGATAGTGCACCCCCAATCTCGTCGTTTATTATTTTCTTGCCCCGGTCAAGAGAAATATCGTCTAGACGCGACACTACGGGCCTCTCCTTCTCTCTCTCTCTCTCTCTCTCTCTCTCTCTCTCTCTCGCTTGCGTCGCATCGAGTGCCGGCTTACTTTTTTTTTTCGCTCAAGCTTTCGCGTATCGCACTTTTATTCGAGTATCGTTACTCCATTCATATACTCCTATCTCTGGTGTCGTTTACGTCGGCGTTAAAGTTTATTTTTGCCGATACTTGCAGGCCCGCCGATTTATAGATGGATTATTTATGTACTAAGAAAAGATTTTTTCATAATAAAATTCTTTTTATGAGCTGTAATGTAATACTTTAGCGTTAAGAAAAAAAACGATATATTAAGAATTAGAAGAGAAAATTTTTATCAAGTTGAAACTGCAACATCATATTTACAGATAAAATATTTTAATCATTTTTTAACTGAAATCATCTGTAGTACCTCAGCTACTTACACCACTATTGCGATTTGTACAATTCAAATTTTCATTTTATTTACAATTCAGTTGTACTTTTTCATAGTTACAATGATCGGAAGTATTTTTTTAATGCACTGTCAATGTGTTGAACTAATTTAATTTTAATTAGACTCCCATATTATGTTGTTGATTTGTTTTTAGTAAATTGATTCATTCAAAAACTACATTTTCTCTCCATCTAAATACGTAATAAAATTATTTTCAAAAAATTTGTAATTAAACAGTTTTCATTGTTCGTAGTCTACTTTTACTTTAACCTTAATTTTTATAATATGATTACCTAAAGAAATTAAAATTTTAATTTAACTATTAATATTTACTAAATAGAAAATTTATATGATCTTTTTAGTTACAACATTTTATGAATGTTACAAACTCTATCTATTAACATACTATTGCTAGAGTAACTGCAACTTACATATATATCTTTATGAAACTATTCACTTTGATATTTATAGCGATAAAAGTCAAATAAAAGTCAATAACTCAGTAAGTCAATTATTCAATCAGTCGGGCAGTCGCTGAATCTTTCATTCGAAATCAAAGAGAGGGTAGGATTTCTCGGTATCGGAAGAAGCTCCTCGCCATCAGCGTATTTCCCTCATAATTCACGGTCCGCTTATCGTCCATAAGCACGGTATAAAAGTAAATAAGATCGAAGGGCCTGAAAAATAGATTTGTTATTAATACAGGACATAAGCGCCTTCGCCGACAAAAGAAAAAAGCAACAGGGGAGCAAGGCATATCGTACCGTATAGCGCATTTCTATGTCAACGACGTCGCTGTACTGTATACCCTTCGAGAGAAAAATAATTCCCTCGCCAAAGAGGGAACGATGAGCCATTGTGCTTGCGGAGCTTTCGGAAAAGACTCTCAGATTTCCGTTTCGCTTTCTCACTAGCGCTCGAATAGCATCAGAAAATATAGATAAAAATTGTGATTTTCAAATTGGACAATTACGAAAAATTCACTTTTATTTCATTTTCATTGTCTACTTAACGTAATAAACTATTTAAAACATCGAAAGAGAAAATGTATATGCGTAAATAGAATGGTTGTATTTTAGTATTTAAAAGGGCTATTACGATCGCTCGATTGTAATCTCTATATTATTGTTTGATCTCCTTCATTATAGTTCATACCAAGTAAAAGTCTCGAATTTCAGCGAAACCCAAAATTCCTCAATCACAGAAGATTTAACATTGTATATCCCCGGTATAAAGGACTCTCGGCTTCAATCGGTTACCCAGGCGATGGTCACTTTGATACACTCGAAGAATCTCATCTCCTCCTATAAGCCTCTCCGAAAATCCCTTTCTTCCTCGCATTCAGAGGTGCCGAGAGCGCGGAAACCCACAGAAGGAAATCTCCCGGCACGAAAATCCCGCCTTCTTGTTATGTCAGCGTTTGGGGTGTGGAAGACGTCCATGCATGTGGTGTTCGGTATCTCGGCACTACAGCAATCGCTCAATGCGGAGCCACAGAGAGAGAGAGAGAGAGAGAGAGAGAGAGAGAGAGCCCCTCCTCTCTCTCTCTCTCTTAGCCGCAAGCGTGCGGTCTGACCTTAGAAGCACCGAGTGTGAAAATAACAAGCTGCGAGACACGCGCTTTCTCTATCTTTATCTATCGTCTTCCACCCCAATTTTATTTATGGCCTCGAGAATGTGCAGAGAGAAGAGAGTAGAGCGAGCGAGGGGGTATACAAGAGGTGTATCGACTTATTGTGTGGATTATGTGTGAAATTCCCCCTCTTACTTACTAACGGTTCTTAGGTTTTCGGTGGGTCACGATTGAAACGTGATATTAAGATGGAGAAAGTATTTTTAAAACGAGTTGTAGCTCTCGTAGCTCTTCTAGACTGATTTGCTGTTTTTAGTTGAAATATAAATTGGTTTGATGATCCTCTGAAAACTATTGTAGTGACGACAGTTACCGGATAAAAACCATATGAAAAGGACAAAGTAAAAACAAAAATATGATTAGCACAAATTGTCGATAGAGTTTCTTACCCTATTCGCAGGTATTATTTAACACCCTGTATAGTAGCTATTTAAACATGTATAATTTAACTTTAATATCATTCTTATAATTTCTTATGTGTCAGGCCATACATATTTTATATTGGAGAATGCTTATCTACGTTATAAACGTGAAAAGTTATTAATTTTGTAAAACATGAAGTATTCGCATTTAGCTTTGCTTTTCCATTTCTAACGACAAACAGTTTGATCATCATCAGTACCACATCAAACGCTCCCAAGTCACAGGTTGCGTGCAGCAAACCGTGTAGTGAAGATTCACAAAGACGCGCAGTCATCCTTTTCTCTCATTAGCTATTCCCCAGTGTACAGCAACGATTTTTTTTCTCCTCCCAGTATATAACAATGATTAACGACGCGACGCATTCTCATGTGTCGTATGTATAGGATAGGGTACTGGAATAGATAAACACAGAGTGGAAGGATGCACGATCGGTCCTATGCGCGCGCATACGTTGTTAATTGTTGGTCGCGATGATCAAAATACTGAATAATTACCTGTCTAATCCCATGGGACGATGTTTTGGGATGATTCGATGAGTGGGCACTGCTCTGTTTATCCACGTGCAAATCGGACAGAGCGCACGAGTCGTTCCCAACTATAGTCTCGGCTGCAGTGTATATATATAGTTGAATTGTGTTTAAGCTAACTAGCACTAACGCGATCGGAAAACGAGGTAGATTCGGACAAATAAATGCTGATTGTTAAATACGTAGAGAATAAGGGGATTTTTCTTTGACCAAGTGCATGATAAAGGTACAATAAATTGATGAACTGAGTTTGTATCGGATAAATGAGTTTTGTCCGCGTAAATTGAAACCGAACTGCATATACATATATATATTTCAGATGAAATTACACAAGCCTAATTCAATCGATTCTTATTTCTAGACTCGCGCAAAAAAATTAGTTTGGACCAATTTTGGCTCAATTGATTCAGTTAGGCCTAAAGTTTACTCAGAATGAATTAATGAGGCAATCCCGAACGTCAGTATAATTAAAAGTCTTTAATCATACCAAGGATTCTTAATCAATGAAGTTTGAAATTGTCTATTGGTCAAGTTTGGTCCAAATTTTGACCAAAGTAAAACTTGCGCCGACCTCGGCCCAAGTTAATTCTCGTTACCCAGAATAGTTCTTTCGATTAGAATAAAAATAAATAAATAAATTTCAATGACACAAAAATTGACATTTATAGATTATTAGCCATCATTTGTCACTCTATCCTTGTACATTATTTATACAGCACTGTCTACTTAAAAAAACAAGAGATAACGCATTCCGAGCTACCGAGAGATATTGAATCCACGTTCGACAAAACTATCAACAGACTTGCGTATTGAAAAGAAAATGTCATTTATCAAATCACAAATCATTGGCTTACTCTTGACAATCAATCGACCGCTGTCGTAATTGATTAATGGATTCTCTCTGGTACAGGCAATGCTTAAGAACGGAAAGAGAGAAGCAGAAGAAAAAAATGAAATCCACCAGTTCGACGCGACCATAGCCAAATTAAATTTGTCCATCCGAACTCGAGCTTGGAGCTCAACACCGCGCCACCGACCATTTTTCAATTGATCTTTTAAAGTGCACCCTTATGTTGCGCACCGACTCTCCGCTTTTACTCCTCTATTCTCTCTTTCTGCTTTCTCGCTCCTCGATAAACTTATCGTAAAATTACTCGGCGCACTGGATTTGCTATCGGATATAAATTTGCCACCACGGTTCATCTCGCGAATCCCTTTTCCCCTTTATCTTTCTGCTCAACGCTACTTTCTCGCTACCCAAAGCCTGACCCTTTATTTATTCACTTTTATAGAATGATATATTGTTTTCTAAGTTGTAGATTCTTGCGTGAAAATGGATGATTCAAAATCTTCTTTTGTGCATTAGAATTAATTAAAAATATATAGTGATTTATATTCGATACTTTTTATAAGCCGTTATGTAATAATGATTTTTAGTACTTGAATAAATTTTCTAATTAAATTTAAAATCATCGTAAATTGAAAAGGCCAACGAAATATAGTAATTAGTATCGTCCATAACTGCTCTCTTTCACCGCATAATCCCGTGTTGTTTGCCTCTCCTCTAAATACGACCTCAACTGTACAATTTAAGCTTCAGCCTTTCAGCCTGCCTGCAGCTCATCCGTGCAGTCCGACTGTAAAATCCGCGAAGCGACAGACGCCGATATCCGAGAGCTTATCACCCGCACAGACAGTGGCATAAGAGGAAGCGCCGTCGCTAGAGCCTTTTAAAGTATGATTCAGAGAGCGAGAGAAAGATGAGCAGATAAAGCGAGAGCGCCGTGTCACTTGGAGGAAACGTCAGAAAGTGCGAGCGAGCGGCCAACCCCTCTTTTGACAGCCACTTTAAAATTACATCGATAATGAAATTGTGCCGCGCGGACCCCTAATTCCTAAGCTAACCCCGCAAATAGCGAGAGCTGCACACAGACACGATGCGGTGCACGAGGCGAATGAAAAGTATATAGGGGGATTTTCCCTCGTAAAACGAGCTATCGAGAGAGAGAGAGAGAGAGAGAGAAAGACGGAACGAGCTAGTGTCGCAGGAACAGATGCGAGGACAATGGCCATGCTCGATCATCGGCGCGAAATGAATTTAAAGTCAGCGAGAGAAGACTCGCTGATTTTATACTCTTGCACACACTCGCCCTCCCCCTCCCCATCCCATACCATCACCTCATCGCGCCCCCTTTTTTCTCTCTGCTGTTGGTGCGCGTACTATAGCAATTATTACAAACCGATCGCGCGTAAAGGATATCATTAGTTCGCTGGTCGCTGCTGTTTTGATGGGGCGCGGAACACGATATTGGTCGAAATGCGTTTTGTTGGATTATTTTGACCCCGTTGAGTCCAGTGTAAATATTTCATAGAGATTATTCTTTGTTCTTTATAATAGTTTGTGTGCTACACGCGAGTAAACGCCAATTTAAGCCATGCACATTTTTATAATCTTCAAAATGTGTAATTTATTTTCTATAACTGAACATTACAGGAACATGTTCCAGAAATAGTGTTACTGTTGACTTTTTGAAATATTGAATTAAGTCAAAATCAAGTTGATTAAATTGCAATTAAAATTAGCATGATGCCCATAGGATAATCTTATATATGTTTTTGGAGTGTTTTTTTTATATCTATTTTACTTTATATTGACAGTGTAGAGCTCCAATATGGTCCTGCAAAGTTTATTTAAAAAGATAAATCGTTTTAAGATAAATTTGATTAGATATTTTTCACAATGTACAAATTAATATATATATATATATGTATGTTTTTGCGAAGGGTGAGACAAACTTGAGCGAGCGCAATATTTTTTTTACAGAAGATAAAATTTCATCGTCCTTAGTATACCTACTACAGTGTCGAGCATAATGCCGTACACCTTTTAAATAATTCTTTTTCACGCGTCACTTTTCATTCAGGCTATATACATACTCAAACGTATGCGGTGCATTGTGAAGGAAAAAAAAGAAAAGAAAAGACTTAAAAGGGTTACAAGTCGATTTGTTGCAGCGGATATTGTCCCCGGGATAAGTACAATCTTTAACGACGGACGCTTTAGCAGTCATGATTTTCGCTTGACTAGTTTGCTGGCGATACTTTGCAGCGACTTTCGCAGGCTGTATACGAGGGAGCCCGGGTGGCGAATTAAAAAATTGCCACTCGATAAATTATCTCTCTCTCTCTCTCTCTCTCTCTCTCTCTCTCTCTCTCTCTCTCTCTCTCTCTATCTATCTATCTATCCTCGAGAGGGTTTTAGATATCGATGAGATTTTATCAGGCCAAAATAAAAAGTCAACGGTACGTATGTTCGGCGTTGTTGTTGCTGCCGCTGCTGCTGCTTCCGTCACCACTCGTAAATTCGATTGCGCGCTTACACACGAATACACTTTCTGCCCTGTACAATGGCGTCTAGTATGCGCGCGAGAAGCCTTTGTGTCGGGGAAAGGGTGAGGCTGCTGCAAATATATATCTCTCGAAAGGCAATAAATGCTGTAAAATAAATTCGACGAATACCCGTAATAAAGTATCAGACCCGTCGCTCACGTCATCAAATTTCTTTTGAGTGCTGCTGTCCTCAATAGATTTGTAGATCCCAAATTGATCTCGTTCGCATTTTTAAATCGGCCCTCGTGCTTGCTTGGAAGCGTGTAATCGGTTAATTTGCAACGCGACGAATGCGATTCTGCGTTACGCTTCATTAAGGATTATCGCCGTTGCAAAGTCCTTTGAAACAGCGTGAAATACAGTCCCTATTGCACATTGCACATGAACTTAAAGTATTCTAACCGATCATAAACTATTTTTTTGTCAAAAATTGTATCTACTTTAAAAATATACTAAAAGCTAAAATCAAGTCTCTTAATAAAATACGCACTTGATGAATAACTTTGTAAAGGTGCTTTTTTGATTTACTGGAGAGATTAAGTGAAAAAAAAAAAGAAAAAAATTGTTGAAGATTTCAATATTTAATTAGTTAGATTAATTAGCGAGATGGTTTTAACCGAGCGAAAGTCTTCGCCACACCCGCACGAACCACCTCGTTTCACACGCCGGAGACTGCAATGCATTTTATTTATGTCCTCTTCGGCGCTAGCGCGTCTCGTGCGGCAATGAAGTATTATGCGATTTAGCTGTCGAGTTTCTCCGGTTGCCTGGTGCAGAAGTTTGTCACCGAAAACCGCGCGTGCACGACGTCGTTCGCTCGCGCCCCGAAGATTCAACCCTTCCGCGCTAGTTTACGACTATAAGGCATTTGTAGCCGAGCTATACGGCTGGAGATGTGCTGTAGCGCATGAATTTATGAAACGCCAACTTGCTGCTGTACATGTGCATGTATACACGAACGTATATTCTGCGCGTCTATTTGAAAGCCGAGGTGATAGTGAATTCCATTTTATTATTGAAAATATATGCAGTGCAGAACGTTTATTTTATTCCTTAATGTAACTGAAATGAAAATTTACCTTTCGATCGATTAGTTTTATTAGACATGCACTATTGAATTCTTGAGATATTCTAAAGAGATTTTTATGAAGAATATTCAGAGAAACGGGCTAATTCCTATCCAGGACATAGTCACATCTCAAACAATATTCTACACGCAATATATAAGCTCCAAAGTGAATTCACACACGAGCAGCTGTTAATGAACGAAGAGTGACCGTCGTCCGAAATGCAATATCGAGAGCGAGAGAAACCGATGCGGTAGCAGCAGCAGTAGCAGCAGCAGCAGCAGCAGCAGCTTTGTGCGCAGCGGCATGACACGAGGGCGGCTGCACTCGAAAAGGAATGCAATGCGGAGGGCGAGAGGTCCACGGACTATAAGCCGCTTGCGCTCGAGCGTCCTATACGTAATCGCCTCTGACTATACATACGTCGGCGTTTAATCAAGTTTCGAAAACACGAGACGCGCCAGAGGTGTAATTTCACCCCCTTACCTACGACTCGAGGGAGGCGTTAAAGCACGGCTACGCGTCCTCTGAAATACCACGTACCCCGTGATGGAGTCTCGATGCACACGAGCATTCTCCCCTACCTCCCTCGTTCTAGCCGATGCACTTGCAGTTTCGCGTGTCGACTATGGTGGATCCGCGATGCAAGTCAAGAGTTCGAAAACTGCATGTTATACATCTGGATTATGATTAATCCGTGAGGCTGGAGATTCGTCAAATAGTTTATTTAATTATTGATCGACGATGATATTATTTTCGAGAGATACAACATTCATTAAAGCTTGTGTATGTTCTATTATTTTCTATTACATTATGCAGTAAAATCGATTATGCAATAAACTAGTTTAACTTATTACAATGTGTAAGCGAAAAACTGTACAAGAAACCATTCCACTTTTACAAATTAAGCTTTTCTATACCATCAAGGAAGTCGACATATATTAATAAAAGAAGTGTCTAAATTAACAGTGAAAATTAAAACCATGACAACAATAGCAAGACTCACTCCTAATTATGCTAATAGCAAAATCGTTAATACTTTTTAGCCTTTTATCTTAATTTAGAAATCTCAAACTTTCCAGAATTATACATGACACTTTCTTAAGATACCAAGAATGACATAAGTCAATAATTTGCAAATTTGTAGCATTTTAATTGAAAATAATGCTTCTCTAACTTACGGAAAATATTTTAAAAAAATAGTCGTTTAATTTTAAAATACTTTTTAACTTTTCATTACTATATTCGCGGAGAAAACCATGACAATATCATTTTTGTTAGGAGATTTGTAAATATTAATAAAGAGACACCAAACATTTTATCGTGCTGTTCGTAAATATATGTGGCCACAGTAAGTTTTTGTAAACATTTTTCTTTTTCAAAGATAAAGCTTTGAATCGATAAAACTTTTCAGTTTATTATTTTTTTAATATCGTTCGTAAGTAAAAAGGCTAAAACTCAGAATCCGATTGGAAAAGGCGACGACTCAGAATGCAGTTCTGAGTTGTCGCCTTTTCCAACCGATTACTGAGTTGTTGCCTTCTTACTCAGGAGAGGCGATGATACAGTATGCCTTTCATGCTACACTATAGAAAATCATCAATGAAGAAAATTTTCCTAGTATAGATATATTTTGATTTTAAATTGTATTTTAAAATCAAACATGAATGACTAAGAGTCGAATTAAACTGTACTATTTCCTTGAATGCATTGTCATGAACATTTTAAATGATTTAAAATACAGTAACAATAACGTTTCATACACTATAATGGAAATTATATTATTAATTAATACTAGTTCAATTATAGGCGGCAGTATTAAAAGTAATATGTTGTTTTATCAGCATCAATCTGTTTGAATAATTTTGAATAAAATATGATTATTTTATAATGCGGACGAGTCAGACGTGTAGAGAATCTCTAGAGCGGAGCAAGCTGCGACTTGCAAGATTATCTTTGGATTGCTCTAATCTGCAGAGAGACTTGAATACTGTGGAGATATGGGCAACTAAGAATGACCTTTTATTAAATATAAATAAATACAAATCAACGTCTTGCGAGTCGAATGTATTCTATACTTTGTTATATTTTTAAGAATATATTTGCTCTATAATGTTATTAAATAGACCATTTTTTTCAAATCCGAATGAAATAAAATGCAAACAATATAATTTGCTAAAGGATAATAAAAGTAATATCTTGTAGTTTTACTGGGGATAACGTATATAAGTGTTGAATCATTCATCGTGTATCAATACGCAACAGATAAAAAAAACGCCAATTATTTTGAGCGATGCACCCATACCACAAGGCAGACACACACGCACATACATCTCGAAATCCGTAAACATCTTAATCATCCGAAAGACCGGTGCGTGGTAATAAACGTCAGACGGAACAAACCATAAAAAAAGTCGAGCCCAGAGATTTCGGGAAACGTCAGCACGCGTGGACTGTGCCTGTATATACCGCATGGAGCAACAGCAGCAGATCACCCGACGCGTCCAATTACTTTAACGCCTCCCGCACATAGAAATTATTCTCGACGCGCAGCGCAACCTCACACACACGCACACACGCAAACGCGCGTCCGGGCAATAAAAATCTTCAATTTTTGGCGAAGAGCGAGAGCATAAAAATCGCTCCACACGGGAATCCGCCGCATCGGATTCGAATCCTAGGCCAGGGGCCATAAATATTAAAGCGCGCGGAGGCGCATATTCCAACTGAGCGGGACGATAAAAATCACGAAACATTATACAGATTTGTCGGTCGAAGTGGTTTTACGATTTTTCACCCGCGACTTACGAGAGCCCAGCTCCTTTTTTTCTTCCCTTGTTTGCCATCTCCTCCGACGTTTTGCTCCCTTTTCCTCTCACCCATCCTCTCCCTTCTGCCTTCCTACGAGCCATAATTTAATTATCCTAGGCTTTACGAGCTTCACGGATGACGACTACCGCTAGCTGCTACTGTATACACTCTCATGGCTTAGAATCTCTCGACGGCGCCTCGGTCGCGCATAAATTCGCTGCTGGACGCGAGATATCTCTGCTTTCTCTCTCTCTCTCTCTCTCTCTCTCTTTGCGTCTCCCGCCTCTTGTGGGTATTCTCCATAAATGTGCAGTGGAGGCAGCCAAGGATTTCGAGCCTCGCCCCATTAGATTTATACGCAGCGAGACGCCGGTATACGCGAACGCCTCAGTGCAGCGATGCATTTGCGCTAGCTCTCGCCTTCTACGCACACACACACACATATATATATATATATATTGCTGCTTGGTTTCTAGACGTAATACAAGGATGCGCATCGACGCTTTCGGCACTTAGTCGTCTCATGAACGGCTGCTTCATTTGAATTGCGTTTAGTGCTCAAAGCGAGGATAAGACGAAGAAAACCCTCTCAAGTGCCTTTTAAGCAACTTTGATAACTCCAAGCTTCTCTGTTCTCCGCTGAATGGAAATGGGAGCTTCGCGATACTTGCAAAATATTGATGATTTTTAAAGATAGTATGTTAAATTATTGTATATCTTAGGAGGTACAAGTATTTGACTTTGTCATTCATAGTTTTATCATTAACCCATTAACGACCAAGACCTTGAATTTTCAACAACTTTTTCAAGGCTTTTTTTCAACTAAAAAAAAGGTTTGAAAAAATTTGAAAAAGATCATATCCGACGTATTTTGAGCTGTTCTTTTGAATGGTCA
>UELV01176775.1:2469-15275 GCA_900490015.1 Megastigmus stigmatizans | reverse complement strand
ATTTATATGTTTAGGGAAACAAGAACAGGCGAGCGTCTTTGAAATGTAAAATAAAAATGCGTTGTTGTGAATCCAATAAGTAAATTGTCTAAAATAAGTATGTCAAAAAATGGAATATGAATTCAGGTTTAATTTGATAATTCTAGAAAATATGAATTCTCCGCGCTTCATTAAATAGAAAAACATATATAGTATTATTGAATTCAAAATTTATTTTAGTTTTTAAAAACATTCTTCTGGTATAGTAATAATTAAGAGTAAATAAATTAAAAATTGCTATACTGGTATAGTAATTATTAAAATAATATTTTCTAGAACTTAGCATACTTCAATTTTACTATACTGTCTACTAAACATTAGTAAACAGCGACTCTGTCTCACCATTGCTGAATATTATAGTAATTTTTCATGAAGTTTCTCGCAATTTTTAGTGAACTATTTTTCTCCGTGTACATAGTTCACTTCTATAAATACAATATTGCTACATAGATGATATGTAAAATGAATCTTTCACATGACATTATTCTTGGAAGGTGTGGTTATATGATTAATCGTTGATTCACGGAGATAAAAAAAAAACCTGTCAAGATTGTGACAAAAGTTGATCTTACAGGTCCATTATTCCCCATTACCTCATCCATATATTTGAAAACAACTTGCACAAGATATTGAACGTGCAAATTATACGCCACAAATGATGGACACTGAGAAAACACGACCTTTCAAGATGGCGGTTGGAATTCATGGTTCACATTAGCCAATGCGGTGACATTACGAATTATTTACAGTATTCCAGTAATGCCTCGTCAAATTATTTCATCAACTGGTTTAAATCATTGGAATAAGCTACAAGCTTCACATATCCACTAAAACATAGTGAAGACCTCATTTTTACAGTCTACAGTCGCATCATGCCATACAAGTACAATCATTTCACCCACAGACCTATATCAAAGAGCTACCCACAAATTTTCTTTGACAATGCCAAATCCATCGCATCCGATGGTACACGCTATCACCGCTCAACGCATCCTCCATAGTACCGCAATCCTCGCGCGTCCACCAGTTTTTTTTCTTTCCAGTGCCGGCATTTCGCCGACGTCGCGGCTTGCCCAGTAATACGCATCCCCGCGGCAGAGCTCCTCCCGACATCATCCCGCTCATATATATGTATATACACACATAATGCCAGAGCGTCATATATACACGTATAGGTGGGCTGCAGCTTGCGGCTTGTCGGGCCGAGAGTGCATAGAGCGGCGCTCACCTTGTGCAGGAAGTTCAATGCTTGCAAGGAGTCCCCCCGCCGACGTGCAGCAGCAGTTCCTCTCTCCCTCTCGCGTTCCGAGCCTCTGCTGCTGCCCCCGCACTCTGACTTTCCGCGCTTTTCACGCACGCGTGATCGCGGCTCTGTCTGCGCACTCCTCTCTCTCCCTCTCTCTGTCTCTCTTTCTCCCGAGCGTTGCTGCGCTGTTCCTTTTTCTTCTATATCGTGCACTTGCGGTGTTTTATATATAGGTTTATCGTCCGCCTGCGTTTAATGGAGTGCGGAATGAGTCGATACTGCGAGCAGATTGTTATGATTGGATGGTCTTTCTTTGAGGTTGGGCTTTTGAAGATGTCTTTTGACTTGACATCATTATATATTAATTTTGATTGGGTCAGACTATATTTGTTTGTTTCTTAGAATACTGAAATTGATTTTTTTTTGTAAATATTGCATATTTTTTACTTTGGACTATACGATAAGATTAATGTCTGTTTTGTCTGTTTTTGTGTTTTGAGTTTCTTATAAAACATGACGGTTTTGACTTCCTTCTTAGTGTTATCTTATTTTATTTTGACCATTATGTGTTCTTAATTTATCTTATAAATGAAGAAAGCGTGAGAAATGATCAAGAAAAATAAACACGAATTTTGTTATAAGCAATCTGTAAAACTTATATTAGGATACATTATCTATAATATTATATTAGATCTTCAAAAAGGTGACAAACTTGTCGCTGAAACGGTGATCGCTTAAAATTAAATCACTAGATACTCTTACATAAAATTGTAAAAAAAATGAGCGACCAAGACATTGATCGAAGTTGATTTTATTTGCGACACAGGTATATGTAAGGAGATGGTGACGATACTATAAAGATTAGAAATAGATACTTTTGAAAAATATCAATGCATCTAAGAATTGCATAATAAAACACTACAATATTGATAATGAAACATGATAAATTTAATAAAGGACCTCTTTTTACTAACTTATTCTATAAGTATGGAATAAATAGAAAGTAAATCGAGTTGAAAGTAATTTGCGCAAGTTATATAATGTAGTTGATTTCCACAATCATTGAAGAACTGAGAATGCAGTTGATTGCAAAATTGATTTATACTGCAAAAAAGTCTAGTACGTATAATGAAAAGCATCACAAAATAAGTTCCATAAATTTTAAGTCGTATTACAAAACACAGATTTTTTTATAAGCAGGTACTGGAAAAGTGACATCGGTTCACTTTTTTATAATTTACAAATTTTTCTTTAATGCTTAAGTTTTTAGTTTAGTGAAAGTTTTATGGTTGTTTTCATTCGAGAATTCCGTCGGTGTAGTGACTATTTTCTGTTTAATTGGGCCGTATTCGGAGTGTAGCGGACATTAAATTATTAATTCTAAAAAAAGGATCTATGCGCGGAGAAAAAAGTTATATTAAAAATTATTATATTCCGGAGTAAGCGTGGAACGTACACACAAAAAGAGAAAAATTACTATGTTTTATTGTTTGAAACATATTGTGAATGGTATCCAAGTCACTTGATAAAATCTAATATTTATTTTTTTATACGTCTTGTGACGTATGTGTCGTTATGGAATTAATATTAATTGACGCGTTTCAAAATATATGATATTCCGTCATCGGAATTTTTGAATTACTGTACACGGCACGTGTTATATTATTTGCCCGCGACAGATGATCGGTTCGCACCGTTTCCTGCGCTGTCTGCCGATGAACTGAAATCTTGTTTGTTTTGGTTATTACGGTAACGTATAAGAATGAGGTTGTTTATATAACTGTGATGTTTTATTATAATATTCACTATAATGTAGTATGATTATAGCACTCTATAATTATAGTAAATGTTGTAATATCATTTAGTAATATTTTTCTCATTTTGTGAGTATGCCCGACAGTTACTGCGGAATATAGTAATTTAATACAACTTTTTTTTTTCTGTCATAATGTTTAGTTAAAAGCATTCAATAGACTTCACTACCATTCACATATTTGACTAAAAAAGGATATGAATTAAAGTGTTTATTATGCAAATGAAAATTAAGATATTAAAACCTTATTCGATTGCTACGTAATCCTTACAGAAATAACTGAACGATATCATGAATATTCCTTCTAATTTAATGTGTCTCTCTTGGGGTCAAGTCGCTTTCAGTCACGTCAGTTTTCATTTGCACAGTTACTTAAGACGACCAACGAGATGGATGTTTTTCTTACAATTACGAAAGAATAATTGAGTTTAATAAACTTTTAATGCATTCAGAAAAAAAGGAATACTCAATCTGTGAATCACACATCTTCCAAAACCATTTTTGATAAATCTGATATTTGTTCAGCATAATGAATATTCTTTTTAATTCTGAAATATGAAGTAGGGACAGCAATTATAACGTTCGTTATTAATTGAATGTACTTTTTTCATTTTGTTTATATATAATGTTGTTTTCCCTAGTTTCATCTATGTAAGTTAAGTTCCACGTAAAGTTTGGTAATCGCTTTTCATAAATCACTGGATTTTTAACTATTGAATCGATTCATAATTCATATTCGTCATTTATTCTGAGTCAATATGTAGCTATATAGTAATGGAATTTTTGAATTATCAATACATCGAATTGCGAGATCTTGTAAGGCATGGGATTGTAGACAGATGTACTACTTCAAGAATAGCTCAACTAAACATGTCTTCAAAGTACCTGCAATAAGAATGATAACGTTTCTATCTGAACATATAACTGTGATAATGTATTACATCCAATAGTTGCGCAATCAGGTACGTTGCTTTTACCTAGGTATCGAATGGACGCACTGGTTCTATGCATTGGCAACTCGATCGACCGTATCTTCCCTAAAACTCATCGTTACATAACTTAAAAAACTAGCCAATCCCCATTTCAGAAAATACCCTCCTAATTTGCGGTCAATTCCAGATGAGGGAGTCAGGGAGCGTATACGATACGGATCTCTGTATAAGTCGCGGATCGGCTAGCCAAGCGATCCCTGCAATATATCTTCAAGATCATCGGTGATCCTTTTCAAGGCAAGCCTCGCTCCTCGTAAGGTCAAGTCCGCGCTCGCGCGATTTATGCATACACCGTTATAGACGATCCTTTTTAGAGTCTCTCTCTCTCTCTCTCTTTTTCTCGCGAGACTCTCTCTCTCTCTCTCTCTCTCTCTTTTCTTCATTTTTTGAGACTCGACACCTTGGGGTATAATACGAAACGCATGGCTTGTTTCTCGTATCACCAGTTTCGGATGCATTGGTGTTTTTTTTTATGTTCATTCCCCCCGCGACTCGAGCCAGAGGCGCTAGCCAGAGATAAGATTTCAGCGTCTTATCGCATGTTTACGTTTGACCGGCGATTGTTTTGGTTCGGCCGACGTGCGTTTATGTACACTTCCGAGATGCCATCAGTGGAGTAGCTTGAGTATTTTTCTTCAACATTTCTTTTCCTTCTTGGGTGGTCATTTTCTTTATTTTGAGATTTTTGCGTTTTTGTTTACATATGAGGGGAAAGTTATAGGGACTTATTCTTTTCGTAACGGAGTTATTGAAGGCAGATTGAAGTACAACAGCTTCATCGTTTAACATTGCTATGTGTAATGTAGCGATAAGGCGAAAGATGATACGTGGCTCATTAAGATAGACGGATCGTATTTTTATATTTCATTCGATTATTGCAGGCTATTAAAGAAAAAGTATAGTATCGCAATAATAATTAATTATTCATACATCCGTCACCGTTCATTAGTCGGGCAGCAATCGTTTTCAATCAATACATTGGCCAAGGGGTTGGTAACTTTTTGGTAGTTAAATTCTTACTTTAAAATGAAATCACTGAAAAGTAAATTATTTTATAACCTTTTTTCGTGTGAGGAGTTTAAATGCTAACTAAGAGGCTATTAATGAATTTCTTATGCGCGATGTGTGAGCATTTATCTCGGAATGAAACTTATGTAACTACGAATCTTTCTTTACCGGGTGATAAGAGGTAATTGAGAGCACAAGGAAAATGTTTTTGCTGTACTCGAGTACAAAAGGTTATACGATTGACAGTTGCACAAAAAACTGTTTACTACATGATTGTGGAAGGTCATGGATGTGTATTGTACACTGAAGCTCTATGGCAGATTAGTAGCGTTTAATAAAATGAAATAAATCAAAGGGAAAACTGTTTAGTCATTCGAAGACGTTTATTGTTAGAAGTTGGTTTAAATATTGTGGTCTAACCACATTCAACACTTATATCACAATTCATTTCAGGCCATCGGAACATTATGCTAATGGCTTGATTTTCAAGATGTTCGAATGGATTCTTTTTCTTTCAAGAGATCATCACTCAATCAAAATGACGTCGATGGCTGAGCCATTTTGGAATGCACATCATGCTAATGGAGATTTACCATTTCTCTGACATTAACTAGACGTTTGATTTCGAATGAGGGAATTTTGATTGACATTAACAATATGCCAAGGTCAAAAGATACAACATTGTTCACATTTCAATCCCAGCTGAATCCAATTAATAATCTTAGAAACACTAAGATAATTTAAGTATATTACTAAATTTGATGTCGAGATAAAGCAATATTCAATATGTGCAATTAAGCCTCCGTGAAACAAACCAGCCACTTATACCCAGTCTCCATTAAGCCAATTATACCTATCAGTTTTACCAATTTTATAACATTGCTTGTTAGTGACAACTAGCTTCCACATTCCATTTCCGTTTCTATCCCCCGAGACTAAATATTATGATCAAACAAGCTAATCTACCGCCGGCCGACAATGGCCAACCTCTTCAACCTTCTTGGCCTCCTGATCCAAGCACATCGTCACAATCCATCTACTCGGTGATATCGCTGTCATACGAAGTGAAGTTTCGACCGAGAAATGTAGCTAAAGTAATGATTTCACGAAAGGACCCCGTATACAGTCGTATACAGACACTTGACAGATTCTCGAGACTCGTTCCTCCTATAAACTGCAGCGGTGCAAAGATTCGAAGCCGTCGAATCTTTCCGGAGTCTGTATAAGTATATATATGTATACACATCTCCGTCCACATGATTATACGATCAACAAACTTTCCCGTTAACTCTCCATCTCCTTTCCCTGTTCCTCTCAATGCTCTTTCTCTCCCCACCCTTTCAGTCTCCATCTTCGTTCCACCAACGCGACTCTCGCATCCCTTTCTCTCTCACACTCTCTCTCTCTCTCTCTCGCACCCGTTGCATTCGCCACCACTGACACACACACACACACACACGCACACATCCATCCAGTTGTATACATGTACACGGAACACGCATGCATTCTCTCACTCTCTCACTCTCTCGCTCTTTCAGATCCAGTAGAGCGTCTCTCCCCACCCAGTGGGTCTGATTGACGGTAGTTTTACGGCTGGTGGGCGTAGCAGCCACTTCTACGTCCGCGTGGCGCAGAGAGTCAAGCTATAGAGAAAGAGAGAGAGAGAGAGAGGCACTCGATTACATGGCGCGCGCGCGCACCGCACGGCTTCTCCTCTATCCTGCTGTCTTTGTTTCCTGCGCTGCTGATGCTGCTGCTGCTGCCGCCGTTCCACTCGCTTTGGGAAGGGGGCCGAGTAAGAGAGAGAGAGAGAGAGAGAGAGAGAGAGAGAGAGAGATGCTATAGGAGAGACGGAGAGGAATATATATAGAGAGAAAGAGAGTGAGAGATGTGGCGCATGAGCGAGTCCGAGAGGAAGAGAGGTGGGAGTCGAAAAAGAGATCAGATATATATATGCATAAAGCGTTCTTCTTTTATATACTGTATATACATATATATGAATGTATAGAGCTACATTCTTACACCCCTCTCCGTTTTTGTGACTCTATCTCTTGGGCTTTTCTTTCGTTTTATATTCCGAATTTCTGTGGAGATGTTTTGGCTATGTCCCGGGTTAAAATTGGCTTGATTAATGGAACAACGTGGTATATATATATATATATATATATATATATGTATAAGACTGCTTGGGCGACGCGAAATATGATTTTGGATCTTGAAAGTGCATGAATTGAGAGTGACGGTTTTTGCGGTTGTTCTACAGAACCTTTTTACGACGGCTTTATTTCAATTTCATTTCTAGACAATGCACTCGACTTGCGAGCTGCTGCATGCACTATAAACGGGGAAACTGCGGTTATCAAATATTTATGGATACTTCGATTAGATTCAGATCTTTATATCCCTATAGCCTGGTTGCGATCGTGCAGCTCTACACTGGCTATAAATAGTGTTAAAAATAGCTTATACATAGCATTAATTGATTGAGAAGAATTCACGAATGTTAACATTAATTTCTATTGTTTTAAAATAAAGAAATACAAATTTTTTAAAGAACAATAAGAATAATAAGAAAATAGTTCTACTTTTACATAAACTTATCATAAAAATGAATTAATTTTAAGAGCAAGTTATAATTTTTAAAGTAGTCAAAAAGTTACACTTGAATGATTTATTAAGAGATTAGTAAGAATTTTAAACGCTAAACATTGTTATGCCTACAAAGTAGTGTTATAAGCTATGTATTATCGCATGTAAGTCATTGAAGGTATGGTTTTTGACCATATAATGGTTATACGTAGTTGAAACATATGATTAAATTGTTTTATAATATTGTTATGTATTTAAATAATAAAATCATAATATGACTCAAAATCCTGGAAACGAGAAGTGTATGAAAGTATTCACATAATTTTTTAAAGCTTTACAAAAACTCACAATAAACGACGTTATAGGATGTATGAGTATCTATTACAAAAACTATAGAAACAACTATTACAAAAAAACGTAACTCAACTATTCTGTAGTCTTTGTATTCAGTGGTATAAATAGGTTTAACCTTAACAATATAACGTGAATGTTACAGTCACTTCTTGAAAAGGACGAGACTGTATAACCATAAAGTTTTATGATCTAACAAGCGAAAAATAAACCAAAAACTTTATGATACTGGTTTACTCCAGTTTATGACAGGCATGTTTCCCGCGTCTTACTTTGTACTTGCCGAAAAAGACTATTTCCTGGTAACCATTATTCGTTATTGTCCGAAAGAAGAATACATCTATAGTCAATATTTCTACATATTAAAAAGAGAAAATTCAAGTATTTGCTTAAAAGATGGTATATTGATAGTTAAGATACGATATTTGGCGTCAATACATATATATATATATATATTGTCTCAGCTACATACTATACTTGTATCTACTATTCACATTTGTTTTGAATAGGTTATGTTTACTTTAAGTATGCGTATATTTCGCCATAATTAAAGATGTGCTGAGTAATTCTTAAGATATATTTTAATAGTTACAATATTCTTCTCTTAGTGTACATAGAACAGTTTTAGTTAGATTAAGATTGCTAATATATAGTAGACGGATGAAATTGAAATGTAAGAATGTGAAGGACATATTTGTTGTGCCTCAGCCTCGGCCTCAGCATTAGACATGTATACAATGCCAAAAAACAACTGATTATATTTATCATGGGAATTGGTAGGTGAATGATATTATTTTTACCAGTTTTAAATATCATTTATTTTGAAACTGATAAAAGCTATGAGATTTTTGCAAAGTATGTCCTGGTATGACAAAGTGACGAACAAAACGATTGAAATCTTTTCTAAGATACGTGAGATAAAACCGTGAAAATGTTCATTCAAAAAGCAATTAGGATAAATGGTTTGATGATATTAAATTCCAAGAGTAATTCAAATATAAAATCAAAAGCTCCTACGAGTTTTTTTGGACGAAATCTTTAAATTGAAAGCACATTTCTAAACTAGATCCCGATAGCGTGCTACTCTATTGGGGCTTCGCATGATAAATTTTCAATATGCATTTGTATACAATGATGCCCTTTAGTTCAGTTTTGTAGCATAGATATGATTAGTCAAGGTAAAATATGTTTTCTGGATTTTTTTTATATTTAAGTAACAATTTTCTTAAGAATAACTGGTTTTCACACTAATGAGAATGTTTAGTTGTTTAAATATTCAGTGTACAGTAGGGCAGAGTTACGCGATGGAAAAATCCATTTTACACAAGCAAGGGATTAACATTTCATTCTTGCACCCGCATATTATGCTTTTGCGGTATAGCCTCTATCCCTCGTTCACATGCAAAGATGTTAGGCCTTCTTGAGTGTTGCATCCGGAAGGAGGTAATAATCACATTTAAACCATTTGAAAACAGAATTCTAATTGTGTGTAGTATTCTAGTGAGTCTATATAAATTAGCCATGCAAATGCTAGTCTTAAATTTCTACTTGAATTTCATACGTGCGATAAAATATAGTACATAAATAATAGTGAAAAATTAAACCCCTTTACATTTTGTAGCAATCTTTATTTATTTAACCAATATAATGTTTTGTATAACTTTATTTGGATCAATGATAAATTGAAAAAAATATTAATTCAACAATCATAAAAATATATACTAAAAAATGTATACTTATACGTACTTTTAATACTTTCAAGAGAGTTAAAAAAGAGAAATGTAGTATAAGTATAGAAGAAAGAAATCTTATATTTAATGTTATAGATAACGTAAAATGACTCGAAGACTTATAAAATACGTTATCATGGGTAATGATAAGAGATAAAATAAAAACTCTTTTAATCTTACTGAAAATATAATGTATGTTTTTGGTCTTTAAACATAAAAATATATATTTAATGTTTGAAATTCTATTAGAATGCACGGGGTAAATGCACTGTAATAAACAATATATTTTAGTTTAAAAAAAATTTCAAACTCTGGCCTGATATTTTGGTTTACCATTATTTTCCGTTTATGTCACCTGTAATGAAATTTAACGAAAATAACTAAAAATAATTTTAAGTGTCCTCAATATTTTAAATTCATCAAATAAGCAACTTATAATTCAGCAAAATAAATATTCTATCCATTAAATGTATTGAATTTATAATAATTTATAAAGCCTTTCTTAAAATAATATTCAAAATAATAAACATTTATATTCAAATACTAAATATCACTAAATTCGCATTTTTTATACTCTGCCTAAACGGCGATGTTGACAGCGATACAAGAGCGGGAACGAAAAAAAAATGAAAAATCATTTATTTGCCTGCAACAATCAGAAATCGTTCAAGCGTGTCTAAACTGATCTCCGCCCCTCCAGTTTTTATTTCGCATAATGCGCTTATATTCCTTTTTTCTCTCTATATCTCATCCCAATGCCAAGGATGCTTCGCTCTCTCTCTCTCTCTCTCTCTCACTCCCCGCGCGTGTCTCGCCTCGAAACTATATAACCCTCGGCTCTCGTCGGAATTATTATGCGTGCGAATTCGCCAGTCGGCCCTCCCGGGGCTAATCGAGTTCTAGGGGCCCCGGATTTCGCCCGGAATGCGGAATGCGGATATCTTGGACTCGCTAGACTGGAATTTGCTCTCGTTTTGTTCCGCACTTCGTTTGTGTTTCTTCTTTCCCTTCTCTCTCGCTCGTTTTTTTTCATTTAGTTCCTTCTGTATAAGCGATGAAACGATGGGGAAGTATTTAAAGGGATACGCTTTTTTTTGCTTCCTTTTTTGGGGTATACGTGCACGAATGAGATTACAGCGATACTGTGTGTATATACGGCGTTTGTTCTCAAATGGTACGGGTTGTGTTGTTTGTTTGTACTGTTGCGGTGGTGATAATGTGTGTATATACGAGGAACGGAATGTGCAACGTCAGAGTGAGATAAGGGAACATTTTTTCGTACTTGTGAATACAGAAAACTGTTCGGTTAAAGGCCTTTTTGAACTCATTAATTAAATATTGTATCTGTATTTCTTGATACATAGTTCATAATCAGTAGATTTTGAAGGATGATAAGGTGTTAAGCGATTGTTAATTTATTAATACTTATAGGTCAACATTTTTATATTCCATTACTATCAACTGCACTCAAGGATAATCAGTACACCGCCATGAATATACATATTCTTTAGCTAGAATATATAGCAACAGTATTGATAAAATTATTTATTTTCGAGTATTATTATTTTTATTCAATCTTATTAAATTAAAAAAATTCTCGTCAATAAGAATTATCAGCTTTTCTATATGTATTCTATACCCTTATCTCGATTGAAGACAGCTAAAGTTTATAAATATCAGTATCAGTTTTGGCTTCCTTTGAGGGTGAAAGCTGATCCATGGTGTCAAATGTCGTGTGAAGTAATTTAAATCCTGCGTGAAGATTTGCGTATTTAACTTAAAAGAAATTACAACTAACAGTTTCTAGTATAAATACTCAACATAAATTTTTTTAAATAAATTGAAACAACATCTTAATGTAATATTATATTTAAGGATACTTGTTGTTTAAATGGACTTGAAGTTTGCATCGTTAGTACGCAACGAAAATATTGCTAATTTTCTTACTTTTCTTTATATTTGGTTGTTAAAAATATGTTAATTGAGTGCATTTTAGAAAGTATAAAGAAAAGGGAAGAAAACTTGAACTTCAAATTAAATTAAATAATAAATAAACTCAAACTTCAATCCAATTTGTTTAATATATTTAGTAAATAATATACTAATAGATTCATATTAAAAAGAAGATGAATGTAAAGTTATGAATGCAGCACTTCATTATTGGTTAGAGGTAATATAATACTGGCGAGACTAGAATTAAAGGGCTTCCTTCCAAAATAAAAGCAATCTGTCTTTAATCGTGTTAGATCACTGCTATACTATTCTTTAAAAAATAATGGTTTGCATATAACTTTTTAAATTCTTTATTATACCGCCTGCGTCCAGAAGGTTAATAGTGGAAGCGATACATTTTGAGTCCCAATTGTACTGGAAATTATTTAAAAATAGGTCACAACTTCAAACACTTATATGCTGAGAAGTTGTGAGACATAAAACTTCATGGATGGCATGTTAAATTTTTATCAGTTCTAGCAAAGCTTTCATCAATATACTGCTTATTATCGATAAATACAGTAAGGTCATTTAAAATAGATGGAGTAATATTACTTTTTCATTTATCTAAACCATCTCAAAGGTTGATCTTAATTTACGACAATTATTAAAATAACTTCAAGTTCCAGCCAAATCAGGTTTATACTTAATTAATATATATACAAATTAGACAAAATAGCTTGGAATTGTGATCGAAAAAAGGAAAAGATCTACGCTTACAAAAAAGTTTATTAGATTTTATTCTGTGGTCAAGTCAGTGTTAATAGTATATACACATTTACAAACTTATTAGGATGAAAAAATGTTAGATATGGGTGCCCAATATTTCCCAGAAAGTAGATATTTGCTTAAATGGTATATATTAGGTGCACAACTTTGCTTCCGCCGATTTTTTCGAAAATTTGAGGCTTTATTCTGAAAAAGTGATTAGCTGTTTATGATTCAAAGTACTGTCCGTCACTAGCCACTACTTTTTGCCATCTTTCGGGCAATTGTCGGATACCATCTCGAAAAAACGATGCGTCTTTTGAGGCGATCCACAAATC
>UELV01176771.1:0-15610 GCA_900490015.1 Megastigmus stigmatizans | reverse complement strand
GGGGGGCAAACAGTTTTATATCTTGGACGCGACAGACGCTAATGTTATAGCCGGATATAATCGTTATTTATGGCGCGACGAGCGCGAAGGTACTGCTGTGGCACGAACGCGATAAAAAAAAAGCTAATTACAGTATATATATATTTATCTTATCGATTGGCGAGCATTAAAAACTAACGTTTTCATTAATTAATTGCTAAAAATAATAGCTGCGGCGAATTAATATTTATACCTTTCCACTTTTCACCTTTATCGATGGGTAATAATTTATTTGACAGTCATAAAGTTGATTCACTCCGCGGAAACGCATAATTCCCGTAATAGAAATTAATACAGCGGAAATCATGTGCACCGCGAAGAGCTCACTCGACAACACAAGTATACTATTCAATAATTTTATTGCATTTTAGGATTTAATGAGGAAAAGGTAACTTTATAATAAGCTCTATTCTTAAAAGTAATTTAAAATTGAAAGGGAGTGGAAATAAAAGTTGGTAGATCGGTCTATATGCGGTTATAAAGTTATGTCAGGGTTGAAAAATTACAATTTTCCTAATGAACAAAACAATTCGATAAAAGATTTGAGAACCTATAAAGTGCCGCCCGCGTAGAATTGCACTTTTACGAGATGACGAATAGCTCGAGACGAAGGTATTTTCCTTTAAGACACGTCAAAATCTGCAGAGTAATAGCGATGAATGCTCGGCTGTGTATCTTCTGAAGGGTACAAATAGTCGTCTCGTCATTCATGCGCTTTTCATACTTTGTCTCTCTTCCGCTTCTAAGAACTCTCTCTCTCTCCCTCTCTCTTCCACTAGCCCTCCCAAAAAAAAAGGAAGAGAACGGGAAGCGAGACAAAAAACACGACGTTCAACTAGCTCGCTCTCTGCTTTTTGAGCCGGCGGTATCATTGTGTACGCGCTCGCTCTTCTCTCTTTCTTTATTCCGGCGTTAAATAATAAAAAAAGAGTAGTCGAAACAAAGAGGAACGAATGAATTATGGCTTCGGTGGGCTGAGGAATAAATGGAGATTGTACAAGAGAGCGAAATGCCGGAACAGTGGAAGTGGCAATTTGAAAGAAAACAGAAGGAGAGCGAGAGAGCGAGAGAGAGGGAGAGAGAGAGAGAGAGAGAGAGGAGAAAAGGAAAACAAGCTCGCAAGACGAACTGGCGAATAAAATTTATCGCTAGGTGCTTCCTCCTCCATTTTCCCGCGATTTGCGCCTCCAGACCTGAAAAGCTTAAGAGCGCTCTATCCTTCTTCATCCCCCCTCGACCCACTGTCCAAGATTTTTGTTTCTGTTTTTTCCTATTTTGTCTAGCTATAGCCTGCTATTGCGCCGCGCACGATTCTCGGATTAAACGTTCTACAAGCTTGTCTTGCAGCAGCTTTAACCTCGCTCTCCTCGCCCCGTCCTGCAGCACAGCGCGGCAGCCACCGCCTCTCTTTTCTCTCTCTCTCTCTCTCCATTCACCGAAACACGCTTCTCGCCCGCTTGCCCGCTTCTAGGAAATCCCATAAAGATTAAGAATTGCAAACGAAATCCGATACGCGAGCTATAGCCATTATTATAAGAGATTCGCACCTGTGCATCTCTCGAGATTTATCGTGGCGCTTCACCCTCCAGCGGGTCTTAAAGGATTTATGATTTATCGTTGCCTACCTCGCGCGGCATATTCCTTTTAATAAAGTCGGAGAGGCGAACTTAACAAATTACACGGTATAAGCTTTGAAATATGGCGGCTCTGTATGTGTGTTCCCTTTACTACATGGAGCGCCGCATAGAAAATCAGAGCGAGCTTGGAAAACGATACGTCGGCGGAGTATGACGAACGAGCTCGTCACGCGGCCGGGACGATTCGCCGACGACGTGCGCGAGAGCCAAAGCCCGAGGTATCGACGTCAAAGCGACACGACATTTACGACAACTTTCGATTCCCAAGCGGCGCAGTGGCTCGTCGCGGAGAAGCTCCCACCCGGTATAAGCCGCCCAGGACGTCGACGGTCAATGTAATCTCGCGCCTTCTTTCTGCCATTAGCGGCACTCAATCATAATTTTGATCGATCGCGCGGCCGAGGCCAGTTGCTCCTGCCACCGGAGCTCTGCGAGTCTCCCTTCGAATTCTCTCTTTACCTACCCGCTCATTCAGGCTTTGCAGTGTGCCAAACTTTCTCTCTTTTCTTGTATATACTCCATTATAATTTTCCGGCCAGGCCGCCGACTTTCCGATCGGATTAGTTATATTGACGCCATCGTGGCATGTGTACCGCCGCTGGCTTCGTTTCTATTCTGCACTTGGGAATGAACTTGAATCACCCAACGTATTTTGTGTCGGGGTAGAAAAACTTTTCTATTATATTATTTGACCATGAATGTTAAAAATCAAGACTATACGTATCGATAATTGATTCATTCGAGAGTAAATCCATATTGATTTGTTAAAGTGTGTGATTCATTGTAAAATATCGGAATAGATACAGAACACTAACTTTTATTAAAAGATAATTCATATAGAACGATTAACAATACCGTATCTAGATAATAGTCAGTATCGAAACAAGGTCATCCCTTTTGTCTCTCGTTAAAAGAGCCGTTTCACTTTTCGAAATATATAGTCGGCTGTGCATTTGCAAAGCAAAAAGTTTGCGACCAGAAAATGTTACATTGTAAATATTCATCATTCGCGTGTAGCAAAAGCATGAGCTTCCACCACGTCCCAGAAAATTTCAGTCGACAATATCCGAGTGTTCCCTATATACATAGTCTAACGCATTCTACATCGTTGCCCAAAATTGGTGCAGATTCTTCATCGTGCAGTTTCGAGATGAAAGAAGAACATATCCACTTGATTTAGCAGGATGCGCATAGACCAGCAGCGAGAGCAATCGATATAATATTTACAGGATGTAATCGCGTTGAAAAGTGCAAGTAGCAGCTGGTGCGGCGATTGTTACTTCGTTGTTGCGTTAAGGATTTGAGTGGTGGTCTCTGCGGCGATATTTTCAAGTGCTGCGGCCACTCGAACTCTGAGCCCACAGAGTGCGCGAGCTACAGAGGCAAGATTGAAGAAAGTTTTTAAGCGCCGGTAGGTTTATCCTGCTGGTGTCAAACTATATTTTCCCTTAGTCGCGCGGCAGGTCGTTGGCTGGCTTGGCCTGGCCTGTGCGAACTAGGAGCTGGAGAAGGAGCAAAGAGAAGTGATCAAAGAGTGGAGAGAAAGAGAGAGGGAGAGAGAGAGAGAGGAAAAATCGGTCGAGCTAAAGAAAGAGAAGAGAAACGATCCATCATTCCTTCCAGTCGATTCGCTCGTCTTTCACTTAGCTTCTCACTCCGGTAGAGGGTATATAGTCTCCCCCACCTCCTCCCTCTCTCTCTCCCCGACTCGCTTTACTTCCCGTTGGCGCTAATCTTTCTTAATAAAACGAGCCTCGTCGATCTGTATCGGCGTGCATATATACCGCGGGATGGCCCCCGGGGCTCGGCGGCGTCGGCGGCCGAAGCGAAAACCCTTCGGAAATTGGCGTGTTCTCTAAGCGTGGAATTAGATTTCACGGCCGCGTTGAATAATAAAATAGCATAAAACGTGCAACTACGGGGTTTTTGCTCGGTGCACACGCGCATGCCGTGCACTTTTCGGCCGATTGCCTTTGCTTCTGCTGCTGCCGCAGCTCTCCTGCCTCTTTTTTTCTTTTTTCACTTTTCAAAAGGCGATCGATCCTCCGGCCCCGCTCTGCCACCGAAGGCCTTTATTACTGTACCTCGGGCTTAATAGTGACAGTGAAATGCGCCAAACGGATACATTTTTCACGCTGCGATTCCGGCTTTGATAAGAAAAATGATTTTTTTTTTTCAATAGAGCGGCACGCGCAGCAGCACCTCTTTCTCGCGCTAATGAATTTCGTGATGGAGGGATATGTAGCCGTTGAGCGACGAAATGATTTAGTGGGTATAGGTTGAATGATTCGGGGTCAAGTGGATTCGGTATATATCGAGAGTTTTTCCTCGTCTCTTTGGTTGTTGAATTTATTGTACGTGCGAGGGGAGAGAAAGATACAGATATTCATTCGCGCGAGGAAATGGAGTAGCCGTGCTTTTAGCAGTGTTTTATTGTGGAATCATAAATTTGATTGACAATCCCTATAACGCGTCGATTTTCTAAGGTCCAGAAGAAATTCCTGCGGATTGCTTTTGTAAAATGCACCTACGACCTATCTTGTGCGCCTGTGTGCTATCAAAAATTTATTCCCATCTATCAATGAATCACGGTTCTTTGTCTCGTGAAAGATATATATTTGGTAGTCTAACGGTAACTTAATTATGACTTGATGGATGATCTGAGTGGAACGCTGTGTCTTGATGAAATCGATGCTTTGAGAAAATTCGAAATTGACCCTCTTCAAGCTCAACGATTTATTCATTGTAATAAATGAAGATTAACTTTTTATTTGGAAAAATGAAAATATCGATATTTATTAATGATATTTTTAATTGAATTTCTTCGAAGAATTAAAGGTACTTGAAAGAAATTTTTTTTTATTACTTTCAACACTATTTAATTCTTTTCGTTAAACATTAACAAGTTAGGATATTTGAAAAGGACAAAGTAAGTCTATTCTAAAAGAAGCTTCGTATATATTTCCCTAAAAAGGGTACGAGTATATACTAAGATAACACAAAATAAAGTACTTTTATGCCTCTGCGTATAAAATCTTATGTTCCCTCTCGTCTTTACTTTTTATGCACGTGTCGTTATTACGCATACTCGGGTATCTTAAGATGCGGAAAAGTATTTGTAAACAGCGTAATAATAATTCGAGCCAAAAATTTTCCAGAGATGCATAAAAATCACAAGATATATCCACGCCATCAAGGCGCTACACCAAAGTGTCGAAGGATTTGTCGCGGTAACTCATCCGGCAAACGCAACAATGTTACACTGCACGCTAGCTCACGGAGTATATCGCGGAGAAACTACTTGTCGTATACGTATATTGATTGCGCGCGAACGCGGGACTGGCTTTTTTCGCGTCTCTCTCTCTCGCTATACGTGTATATGTCTTACACGTCTGCTGTGGGTGGTGTAAGGAAAAAGAAAATGAAATCGACTCAGGCGTCTGAAGTCTGTAGTACACGGGCGGGAGGATCGGCTTTTCGAATCGCGACCTCGAGACAGGACAGATAAGGGATAAGGTGTGCATGCTTTCTCTCTCTCTCTCTGTGTGTGTATGTGTGTGCGCGGCGCGCATTTTCTCCGTCTCTTGCTGCTGCTTCCTACTCTATACAGCGACGTCGAGGTGACAAGACAACCTTCCTATTTTCCGTAACACGGATAGAATGGGTGGTAAGAATGGCGAAATTGCGAGCTTTGTTCATGTCAGGAACCCAACTTTACCCCGTGGCTCGCTTGCGCGCGCGTCGCCTTACCGCCTCTCTCTCTCTCTATCTCTATCCTACTCTCTCCTCTCTTTGTCGTCGTACCTTCGTTTCCTTTTCATTCTTTACATTCTCTCTTTGCTTTTTTTCCTACTACCACGGCTGCTTCTTCTTCCTGCTCCTTCCTTCTTTTTTTTTTTTGTTTTTTTTCATTACCACGCGCTATGTTTAAAAGAAAGGAACTCGCACGATACTGCACTTTCTCTTTTTTGGGGGCTGTCCGGAGGAGGAGAGAGGCTCAAAGGGGACAAAACCTACGGGATGATGAAAATGAGAGTTCTCGAAATAATGGGCTGGAACAACAGCGTCAAATTAAAACTCGACGCGTTTTTGCGGATGCTTGGAGCAAGAAGGAGCTGCTGCTGCTGCTGCCTCGATGTGTACACGGAAATTAAGACGAGCGGAACTATTTATCAGCGAGTCACTTTAAAGCTAAACTCGCTTCTCGCAGCTCTTCTCTATATACCAGCCCCGAGCGACTTTAATTCGAGTTTACTAGCAACGTCGACGACGACTACATTTTCTTTTCAATTACACGACGAATGGCGCGGCGCCTGTTTTTTTTTTCTTTTATGCGTAGACATATATATCTCGTGCAAATCAGCTGATAAATTAATTATTGCAGCTCCGGGTGTAGCGTCGTATGAAACGATTCGCGATTATAAATCATTATTAGTAAGTTTATGGGGCAAATTGTCGACAGTCAGAGCGAATGAGCGAGCGAGAGGGGAAAAAGCGTTGGCCGACAGATAATTAAAAACTTTGTCGACTACCCGACTGCCCGTATATCACTTTTGACGATTGACTGCGAATGATTTACCTCCGTCGAGTCATTTCCGACTGCCCTACACTGCCCGCATTATCCCGCACTTGGCGTGAAAATTTATCATTGCTATAATATATTTGCCTGTAACGCGTATCGTTATAACTTAATAATTATAAAATTCTGCGGTGTATTAGCGGCATTTATTGCGCGTATCATATCGCGCGATTTATTATTCCCTTGATTTATAGATTTTTAGCAGATCCGATTTTTTCAATTATTTCGACACTTCTTCATACCCAAATAATTGGAGAACGCAAATAGCTCTTTATGTGCGTAATAAAGTCGAGTTCGATGCGGATTATTATGGAACTTGAACATGAATTTGAGAAAACTCCTCTGGCACTTTTTCGAACTAAATATTTTCAAGACAAACTTTTCGTGTGCGAGTACTGCTCTTCTTTTTCCACAAAAGATAGCTATAGAACGCGAATATAACTGTAGGTTATAAACTCGGCCGAAAATAAAATTCCGTTGCGTTCGCTGCGAAAGGTATAGAAATTAGGTTTGTCTAGGGATTTGTTAAGCGCAAAAACAGCCGGGCGCACTCGATCGATTTGATTCTGGGGTATATATATGTATAAGGAAGAGAAGCGATTTTTATCTCTTATTTCTCCGCTACGGAAGAAAAAGCTGCAGCGGCGTCGGCGTCAGGGAATCGAGAGAGAGAGATACGAGAGTTTCTCCCTCTCTTTCGCTGGAGGCGCCGCGAGTCCGCGGGGGCAATTGCCCGTGTAGAAGGAAAGAAATGGCCGTGGGAAGTTTAAATCGCTAATTACGAGCCAAAGTGACTGGGTACACAATGCGGCTCTACTCCCTACCCTCCTATGCTCAGCTGCGGCTCTCTCTCTCTCTCTCTCTCTCTCTCTCTCTCTCTCTATCTCTCTATCTCTCTCTGTGCCTGTGTGTTTATGAGTGTGTGTGTGTGCCCAGGAGAGTTGTGCAGAAGCTCGGTACGTGTGGGTGTGGCTATGGCTACGTCAAAAGTCCCGCAGTGTTGGTGTAGACGAGGGATGGAAAATGAAAAGTTCCCAGAACACGTAGGAACGATTATATTTTCGTTTTAGCGGCGGAGCGGGCATGTCTTTACCTCCTTAATAACGTCACTATGCCACGGTTTATCACGTGCCACGAGCAAACCTTGCCTCCTCTACGTCCATCTCCGTAACGCCTAAACTACCTCTAGGAAATTTCGCGCGAGCAAGAAGGAAAAAAAATGAAGCGAGAAAAAAAGTTTTCGGCTCATACGAGCTGTGTAATCTGCGATATTCTTCTTTTCCTCGCGCGCTGCCGAGCCCTTTGAAAAATTCAGGAGCCTCTCGAGAGGCTAGAGCGAACTCAATTTGTGTACTTCATTCATTTCATTTTTAAAATTCTCAGTTTTAGCCCCGAGGCGCCGGCGTCGGCGAGAGATGTTTTTTCTCAATTTTTCTCGCCCGTCCCGCTGCCGCCGCTGCTAACCGTTTTCTTGCATAATTTTTCTTTAGAGCTCCTCCTTGCCACCGTCGTGTAAATAGAGACGATTTTTACATGAACGCGAATATACTTAGAGCTAATAATGCTGCTGGGAAAAATCGCGATGAACTTTTGCGCGGAGTTAATACAACGGCTCGCTGTTTATACTCGACTAACTCTGCATAATTCCGTATTGACATTTAAACTATTCTTTTCGGTCCATTATATGTGTTAAATGGACTACTCTACGGCTTCAAATACAATGAGTTGAATAATTAATATCGTTTAAATATATATAATAAATTACTATTATCTATTGGGGCTGTGAATTATTATTTATAACTATAAACACAGAGTAACGTGAAAAATATAGCACTTATTTACTCGGCAAAATACGATACTATACTAAAACTTAGTGCATGTTTTATTTACGAGGGAACGGTAAAATGAAAAATACCGTATTACGGCTTTAGAATTCAGTGTGTTTATACAAAAATGTGATTAAGTTATGATGAACTGCATAGTATATACTTTTAGAATGTTATTTTTACAATATTGATATTAAAAAATATTAATAATAAAATAACCTTCGCCAGTTTACCGTTACGTATTTCTCCAACGATAATAATATACAATCTGGATAATAAAATCAGATCCAGAATTCATACGAAATTACACATTTTCGTAGGTGCTTTTACGCGAGTCGCAAGTTATCATGTAGATGACGCGTGTGTGCCTCCCTTAAAACTGATGACACGGACAAAAAAAAGAGACGACAGGGAGAAAAAGGGAGAGAGAGAAAAAAATACATCCGGCTGGTACTGGCTTGACTCTTTCATCGACTAATGCAGACCTTAAGATTACTGGAAAGATGGCATTGTAATATAACGAGAGATGCAAAGTGTGCTTTGGAAGTTGCGAAGAAAAGCGGGTTTATCTTTTGGCTGGATTCTCTCCTCTCTCGGCGAAATCTCAAGAGGCCTCTCTCTCTCTCTCTTTCTCTCTTCCCGAGCCGTCGAGGGAGAGAAAGACGCTCGCGAAGATGCTGCTGCTGCTGTTGGCGTGTACCGCGCGCGCGGCGCCTCGTTGCCGTATCAAAGTCGCTGCCGTCTCTCTGTGAAGATTGCGAGAAAGTGCGTGTTCCTGCTCGCGTGGCCCATCGGAGCTGCGAAGAATACACCAGACGCGCCATTAAGTGTATTGTTTTCCTCCGCTCCTTTACGACCTCGATTTCACCTCCCTCCCGTCTTCCTTACTGGATAAGATTAGAACGTTACATTATTTTAATCCTTCGCGGAGGTTGGCCATTCATTTTTCTAAAACTTTTCAACAGCGGCGGAGCCGCGCGGTCGAATAAAAATGTAAAGTTCTAACAGTGACAGCGGCTACGGAGGGAGGGAGAGAAATATTCAAAATATTCACGTCGCTCGCGGTCGAGTAACATTAACACAGCCATGGGAGAGAGGCGCGCGGGGAATAATAAACCGAGGAACTGTGACCATGCGTCGGGTCCGGCTTCCCTCTCTCTCTCTCTCGTCTACTCCTACTCTGTAAATATTCGAAATTCTCGGGGTAAGGAACGTGACCGAGAAAGAATTCGAAAAAGCCTTTTGCGGGGGTGGATTCTCGCGGACCGAGACGCGAGTCTCTCTTTGAATATGCCGGGCACGCCGAACTCCCCCGTCGCCCTCTCCCCCCTCCTCCACCTTCTTCTCTCCCTCCTACCTACGTGTGCGCGCACAAAGAGAGCACAAGTCGGACCGTTAAAAAAGGCGAGCCGTGGACCTTTGCTCTCTCTCTCTCTCTCTCTCTCTCTCTCTCTCTCTCTCTCTCTCTCTCTCTCTCTCTCTCTCTCCTTCGTCCATAGCTCCTCGAATATTATGCCTTTTCCTCTGTGCGTTTTTTTCTGCGCACTGCCTATGCTCTACCAACGTTTCGATCCGCGTTTCACTTATTTGATTTATCGTGCGGTGAAACGTTCGGACGCCTCTCTCTCTCTCTCTCTCTCTCTCTCTCTCTCTGGCGCTTCGAATGGCATTTCTGTCTTTGCGCACCTTCGCTCGGTTTTACCCGACGTGTCCGAACTGTGTTCACTTTATTCGTTATCTTTTCGTTTTTATTTTCATAGGGTTTGTCCCGACGTTGATTCGCTTATTTGGATTGTCTTTGTTAAATGAATATTTGGGGCCGACTTTTTTTTGTTCGCTTTATCGCTGTTGTTCGGAAGTTACAGGAGTGGAATGAAAACTTTTATGTATGGTAAACATTTGAGGCGGGCATTTATGAAGTAGCACACATTCTGGTTCTGCGTTTGTTTCCCTCGCGTGCCCTGTTTTTTTTTGCTTCTTTTTTTTTCATTCTATTTGCGCGAAAAGTTTCAGATAAAAAAGTGCTTTCTTAGTTTTAAAAGATTATTTTCATATTTTTTCGAATGTTTTCCGGTTTTGTATAAATACTTCAGAAACAGTGACGTCAGAAGTGCGATTCTCCATTTCTCGATAAACTTTTGACCGATTTTATTTCTATTGTAGATTTCAATTTTTCTTGCTTTCCTAGTCTATTAATATTCCACGCGCCGCTGCGAGTCGATTTTATAACGTTTTGATTAATTGTTAAATCGACAAATTCCAGCTAGCGTTTGCCTCGCTTCCTGAAAAAAAAAAGAATGTAATTAAAATAACTCGAATGATAAAATATCTATATATTCCGTCAAAAGTTCCGAGGCGCTAAAACGTAAATACATGATATCTTTTAAATCAAAAATACATTCGAATTCGATCAAATATATTCTGCTTATTTGATTATCCGCGCCAATTAAATACCGGGAAATTTTCAAAAAGTCATTGAATCGAGTGGCCATTATTGAAAATTGATATAGAAATAATTATTTGAACACTGAAATAAATCGTTAATTGCGAGTACGCTCCCAAATTATTTTCTCGCATTGAGAGATATGACAATTATTTCTCAAAAAATCAAATCCAATCATTTCTCCCGTTACACGCTAAATCATAAAAGCGCGCGTAAATTCGAACTCTCGATATTTTCCAAAATATACATAATTTTTCAACAAAAGCATATAGAAGTCACTTGAGATCGGTCATGGAGGTGGTGGAGGTAGGCCGCCAACATCTGCCGCTAAATCAATTCTCCGACCGCAAATATCGAATAAATCGCACGCGCGCGCGCTAGAAAGTTCGCAAAAGAATCGAGTTATATATCTACGCGCTAAATTCCGCGTCGATGATTCATCGGCGATCTCGTACTGCGTAGCCCACCTGAATACCTAAAACAAAGAAAATCGCTCGGTAATAAAAGGGGAGCGGATGAAAAAAAAAAAAGTTTGTTGCTCTATCGCCCGCGGGGAAACAATGGGTCTCTGGCCAGCGCGCGCAACACATTGAATTATAATTTTGAATGGGCCGCGACGGTCGGCATTGTCCGCATTAGGACCGCCTACAGCTTCGACGCGATCCTCCGTATTAATTCTGCGGAGGTGTAAAAGCAGGGAGAGAGAGAGAGAGAGAGAGAGAGAGAGAGGGAAGGCAACCCTTGTCAAATCGGATCGTCCCGTCGTGGGCAAAAGCGCGAGTAATTTACGTCGATGCCCATCCGTTTATCCGTCTATTCATCTATCGGCTCCGGGTAGAGAGCTGCTGCACCTCCTCTATATGCTCGACTCACTCTCTCTCTCTCTCTCTCTCTCTCTCACCCCCTCCAAGGATATTGCGAGTGAACGACCGGCCATACCAGGCAGCAGCAAGCGAATGACCGAGGAGGGACAAGGCCGCACCGCCGCACACGCATATCCTGACTATCCGGCCTAACTGATAATAGCGTGAATGATGAGAAGTTGGCTGGGTCCATATACGGCGCGTAGGTTCGCTGTCCGATGCTGCTGCTGTATATGCGAACGAGTCGCTTAGCTCTCTCTCTCTCTCTCGTCCTCTGCTCGTTTCTTTTTGCCTGCGGAGATCGTGTGTATATTGGAAAATATGGTAGGTAGGTAGTCGGCGCGCGCGAGCCCGATAAAGCTTTTGAGAGAGCAGCTTGGCGAGAGTAGTCGCGCCACTCATAAAGGGAGCTAAAGAGATCCGTACCGTAAATCACGTGGAAAAAAATCGTGAGCGTCGCTGCGTGTGGCGTGGCTTGACATACTTATACACGTATATATACTCATTCCCGAGTTAGAGCACTTAGACGAGAAAAGAGAGAGAAAGAGAGAGAAAGGGAGGGAGTGGGGTTAAAGCCTCTTCTTAATGCGAGTCTTCCTTCCTTCCGTCCATCGACCCTTTTCTCCCCCTTTTCTCGCTCCTCTTTGTCTCTCTTTCTCTCTCTCTCTCACCTATCTGAATAATGCGGGAATGAAAGAATTAGAGCGAATTGTACGTGGATGCGCATGCAATCGCTCCTTCTTCCTCGGGCCATAGTGTGATTGGAGGCGATTTAAAGGGTAATTTGGAAGTCTGCCACCAATCAATGCCCTCGTCTCTCTTGCTCTCTCTCTCTCTTCTAGCTCTGCCGCTGCAGCTATTCGAGCGTCGTGGAACGAAAATCCGACTTACGATATTCTCCCTTCGACTTGTATTGAGATATCGGCAGCGGAGACTGCGACAGCTCGAGCGGCATAAGTACAGGGAGCTGTAGCAAAGAGAAATCGTTCCTGATTTAGATAGTCGATAAACGAGGCTCTCTCTCTCTCTCTCTCTCTCTCTCTTTAGATTCAAGACGAAATTAATTTGGGATATTGCGAGGGAATTATAAAGCGAACGCCCTATCATTAAGGTCTTATTTTAAATTCCAATAGCAATGCGTAATCGGATTCATCCGAGTTCAATCGTTCAATCTTTATGCGCATTACTGTTATACGAGTTTGATTTATTTTAAGACTTGCCTCTTTGAATTATTTCATGAAAATTGCAACCATTTTGTTCCACGTCCACGCAAGGAAAATTTTTTGCTCGATACTCTAAAGTAATTATATGCAGGAAATAACTTTTTATTAAACAGTTAAATTGTTCTTTCCTTGGTTACTTGTAATGGACAAAAGGTAAAAAAGTTTTTTATTATTAATTAAGGGAATGGAAGTTTGACAATTGCAGTATAACGCTTCGAATTTGTAATAACGAAAGCCTTAAAAAATGCTTGCATGATTCATGAATATTAATGGTACCGAAAATGGATACAAAGAAATTATTATTTCATACTTTAAAAAGAATCTTCGTACGAATTCTTTCAGTCTGGAATAAAAATTTTGATAACTACTGCGCAATGCTAGCGTACATTCTAGTACAGTAATAATAAACTTATGAGACTCTCTTACATAAAATTCACTGTTTTTCTTTTGCTATTTGCATATTGATTTTGTACCAAATCTTCCTGTATAACAGACGAAACGAAATAGTTTTTTTAGTCTATCTCAAAGTGTATCTTTGATTACTTTCTCTTTTGAATATTTTCGTCCAGGGTTCATATAAAAGTTCTCCTATAATTTGTTTAACTAGAAGCGTATGAAACGAGAGAGTCAACTCGCATCTACTCTAATGGCGCGTAAAAACTAGGAGCGAGTTATCGCGAAAGGAATTTTTTCAAGCTACTGGATAGACGATATAGTAACTTGACTAACGATTTTCTAATGGACCTGATATTTGATGCCACACATTCTTAATAAGATTATCTTTTGCCCTGCTATAAAAAGTTTTCGGTGCCCGATAATCGAATTTTTGGGCAACAATGAAAAATAATTATCTTTCATGCTGCCCCTAAATTGAATTCTTTTTTAAACTATACCTTCAAACTGCTATTTTAATAAATTTAGCATCGGTGTAACTATCGATAACTTATTTAAAAAAATTGCTAATATTATTCGGTAAAGTAGAAACAAGTGGTTCACGGTATTTTTATTCATTTATACTTTCATTACAAAAATATGGATACTAAATTCTAAACAAATTTAACGTGCCAAGTAGTTTAAAGATTCAAAAGTCATAGTACATTTTATGTTTCGTTTAAACATTCATGCAAGAATGGCACATCCTCCCTATCCAACTTTCCCTCCGTTTATTACACTTTATAGACAATAAAGGCTTAAGCCACTAACGGTCCTAACAAAATGGAAAATAAAAGAAAATAATAAAATAGCTCAGGCAGCTCCTCTATATTATTAAAATTAACTTTCACTTTAAAAAATTTTTATTAAAAAATATTAAAGCCGTATAACGCGGTCAAAGGAGTTCCTCATTCAATATTGAAAAATCCACGAAAAATATTTGAGCTGCCGGTGAGTTTATCACAGATTTCGCAATGGATAAAAAAAAAGTCGAGAGATATAGCAAATCGATTATCACACACTCGTCTCGGTATCCATCATCTCAACGCAGGGCCAGCTCGTAAACTTAACCAGCCAATCGTAAAGCAATTTTGATTTTTCACACACACATACGCACACACACACATCGGTCTTCCCTCTTCCTCCATTAAGCCCTCGATAAGTATCCGATATCAACTCCCGACCATCAAATAAAAAAGCCCCGGCAAACAGAGCAGCAGCGGCAGCAGCAGCATCGATACAGCCGTTCTTCCCTTTAACTTATTAACTCGTCTATAATACGCATCGTTGAAGATAAGGACAATAATTTAGCCGCCGGTATCCTGGGATCTCACACACACACACACACACACACACACACACAGACAGATAACTGATAAATCTTTTAAGAGTATATGCTCGGTTGCTCTTGGCAAAGAGGGTAAAAATCTCCGGTTTTATGATGGGGAGAGGCTAAAAGCGCTCGCGGTAAGAGGCGAATAAAATGCGAGCGGTGCTTTTGTACAAAGGGAAACCGCAACGCGCAGACACTCTCTCACTCCTCTCAATTTTGCGCGCGCGCCTCGCGAATTTGAATGCGGGCGCACGTAGTGCTCGGAGGGGCCGTCGTATAGAGCTTGGGAAATGGGTACCTACGTATGTAACTGCCATGAGCGCGGCGAGCCGGCGTGAAATGGACGCGCGATATCACACGTGCGATAACTGGGGTAAAACGGTGGGGGGCGGAGCCATCGGTTCGCGTGGTTCAAGCTCGGAAGCGGAGGACTCGATGATGGTCGACGCGCCGGAATCCGGAAAATCTCGCGCTGGCTTGTACGGCAGCTCTTTTCACATTCTCAGTTTCGCACTTTCAGATGTGCGGCCGTCCTTGGGTGAGAATCGGGTAGGTGCTGAAACACGGGTTCGCGGAAAACGAATCGGCCGTGAAGAGTGCGAGAGAAACAATGAGAATACGGCTCATTTTTCGCGCGGCGGTATCTCCGTCGACTACTGGTGCCGCGGGCGTTTTCCTTCGCTCCGTGGCTTTTCAAACTGCAGCTAGTCGAGGAGAAAACTTTCCTTCTCGATTGCCTGTTGATTCGGAACCGAGGAACGCGAGCGAACTGCCGTCGCCGCCGCAGCCGCCAACCGACGACGATGCACGACCCTCGATCGCTCTAGGCCACACCTGCGGAGAAATTTCAATAAAAAGCAATCAATAAATAATTCAATGATGAAAGCTGCACCAATTCTCCCTCTCTCTCTCTCTCTCTCTCTCTCTCTCTCTCTCTCTTCCTTTTTCTCTCAGTCTCTCTACTTTGACCCCTTTTTCTTGCTTGCGCGTGGGCCGCTCGTCGGTGGCCTTAAATCACTAAGGAATCGAAGCGAGCAAGGACCTTTCCGCACCGAGAATAGAGAAGCCTGCGACTGCAGCCGACCATTCCGTCTTCTTTCCCAAGGCTATTCTGCGGATCTCTCTCTCTCTCTCTCTCTCTCTCTCTCTCTCTCTCTCTCTCTCGTTTTCTCTGATCTGTATATATATATATGAACAGCTTTCAAAAGGAGAAAGAGAGAGAGAGAGAGAGAGAG